>JADKXW010014305.1:0-15232 GCA_017315185.1 Bubo scandiacus
TACTGTTTATTTTTGTATTATCTAGTCATATCCCTTAGTTATGGGTACTGAAATTAGCCTACTCCTTTTTACCTAATAACTGTAACTGCTGTATTGTTTCTAGCGTTCTGTGAAACTATTTTAAGTATGCTGTGTTTTTGGATGTTTGCCTAACCCTTAATTGATGAAGTCTTGAAATAAGCCTTGCAGGTGCAGCTTTACACAGCCTCTGAGCAGTAGCTAGGAAGAACAGACCTTGGAAAATAGATAAGAAACTGCTGAGTTGTGCCAAGGTGGCAGGCGAAAACAGCAGACAGCTGCAACACTGAACTGTGAAAAAGTACTAAGCTGTGGGAAGTTACCATCGCGGTAGGGCGGAATGCGCCAGAGAATATGGGAAATAATTTCAATTGACCCGTGAAACTAATAATGGACCAGCCTATACCAGCCTATACCTCTCAAAAATTTGCTCCTTTTTGTCAACTCTGGGGTATACATCACATCACAGGTATACCACATTCCCCCACGGGGCAAGCTATAGTAGAGAGAGCGCATCAAATCCTTAAAGGCGCTTTTGCAAAAACAAAAAGGGGGAGAGAGCTTGGCTGCTGCAGAACCACTTGCAAAAGCGGTGTGTGTGTTAAATTACTTACGGCTCACAGGTGATAGAGAGGAACCACCAGTAGTAATATATAAGTATGGGTCTGAAATCCGGTATAAGCCAGCGTGGAGATAATGATTTTGCTCAGTACAAAGATGTTGCTATAGGAGAGTGGAAAGAACCTGTGGAACTAAAAATGACAGGTCGAGGCTATGCCTGCACTATTACAGATACTGGCACTAGATGGGATCCATCTCGCTGGGTGCGGCCTTGGAAAGGAGATCAAGTTTCTGATTCTAAGCCTTGTGATGGTTCTGACAGTGATTAATGCTCCTCCAGCAAAAGTAGTGTTTCCCTGACCAAACATATGGGTAACTATAGCTAAAGAGACAGAGAATCCTGTTAATATTGTTACAGACTCTTTATATGTTTATAAACTTGTACACAAAATGACAACAGTAGGATTTGTGCAGACGGAAGTGTCAACTTTACTTTATGAAGCTCTACAACAGCGCATAGGGCAGGCCTTTATTACACATGTGAACAGTCACCAATCCCTACCAGGTCCGATTGTAGAAGGCAATCATAAGGCTGACCAAGCGGCACGGGGTGTGTGGTCATTGGATGCCGCAAAGAGTTTACATGCCTTTCTACACCTTGGAGCAAAAGTCTTAGCAAAAACATGTCATATTTCTCTGTCGCAAGCAAAAAACATAGTGGCACTTTGTCCCTACTGTCAAAAAGGCCCACTGTGGGAGGCAGGTGTCAATCCACGGGGTCTCTCTTCCGATCAGATATGGCAAACTGATCTAACAGCATGTGAATTGTTAAAACCAAATAAGTATCTCATAGTAACCATTGACACCTTTAGCTCTACAATATTAGCCACAATGGCTCGTAAGCAAACAGCCAGACACATTATTGTTCATTGGGAGGGCGTTATCGCCTTGTTAGGAAAGCCACAAGAGATCAAAACAGATAACGGCCCTTGTTTTGTTGCTAGACGCACAAAAGAATAGTGTGCATTGTGGGACATCAAATTAGTACACGGCCTTCCTTACAACAGTCAAGGACAAGCGATAGTGGAACGTGCACATCGCACCCTGAAAGCAAAGCTCCAACAGCTTGGGGAGGGGGAAGGTCATAGAGGGACAATACCCATAGACCGCCAACAGGCTCTTTTGTCACGTGCTTTGTATACCTTAAATCATTTTGTTCGAGGCGATGAGTCTACACCTCCCCTGTGGAAACACTTTATGCCAGCCCAGGTGACGAAAAACTATCCTTTGGTCCAGATCAGGGAACCGGGCGCGATAGCTTGGGAGTCGGGGTGGTCACTGAGTGTTTGGGCGTGGGTACGCAGCAGTGGAAAAGGACGGCCCAATCAAATGGATATCTGCACGGTGTGTAAAACCTGATCTAACATAAGATGGAGTTTTGTGTTACAGTGTTGGTGATGGATCACCCTCCTTGGTTGTGTGTCGCCAACTCACGCAGGATATTGGAGAGAGTGGGCACGAGTACATCACCGCGAAGACTTCTGTTTTCCTCTGGATACAGGGGCAGAATCTTGCTATGTTTTCATCACAGCCACCTTTGTAAAACCAGAGTGGTTTGGGTGGCTTGACAATGTGTGGGCTTAGATTACTAATTAGCTTAGTTGGGATTGGCTCATTAGGGGAATTATTAGAATGTGTAGTGTGCTTCTTGCTATTTGTATTGCCTTTACATGTATTAGTGCTGTAGATTATTTAGGAAGGTTAAGGTTTTGTTCTCTGACATATGGGTGTTGCTCATCACCGCTTGGGACAGCGCAATAATGACAATCAACCAAGAATAACGATGTTATAAAGCATGGGGAGGGGGAAGTG
This sequence comes from Bubo scandiacus, assembly GCA_017315185.1. Taxonomy (NCBI): domain Eukaryota; kingdom Metazoa; phylum Chordata; class Aves; order Strigiformes; family Strigidae; genus Bubo; species Bubo scandiacus. The sequence goes on from JADKXW010014305.1 coordinate 2,452, forward strand.
TAGGGAGTGGTGTTCGGAAGATCTCGCGATGTACGGAAGGAATAGCTGTAGCCCTCCCTTGTTACGAGATAAGGTGATGGAATGTCAAGGGCACACCCACGAAGGAGGTACTTGGCGAGCGTATATATGCAAGATACGCAGTTTAATAAACGGACATTTTGTATCCACCACATTGGCGTTTGTACTGATGTCCCCGAGAACGTTTAGCCTCCTGCAGCTTTAGCCCTGTGACCTGAGCGCCACTGAATCGCGGAGGGGCAGGTTTGAAGACGCAGGCTAATTGCGATATTGCAGTGTGAGTCTCTGCGGCCTGAGCAACGCTGAATCGCGGAGGGGCAGGCTTAAATAAACAGAGCGAGACTGCGGCATGTATATACACAGATATCATTCTCTTAGTCCATGGGCCATCCCTTTAAACTGTGTAATGAGTTCATTTAGTCCATAACTTCAGGTTCCATTTGTCATGACAGTCTTTTAAAGCAGGAGGAATAAGGCAGAGTTGGCTCAGTCAATGAAGCGGGTGACTTTGGATGCGACAGGAGGATGGCATGTAGTCTGCTGCAACTGGAGCTCAAAGCTGATGTATTGGGCGCAGTCCATGCTCACAGTCTGAGGGCTGAAGATGTCAATCTCGAGAATGTTGATGGGCACCAATTGCTGAAATCAGTCCTGACCCTATCAAAGTTAATCTTTTTTATTAATGTGATGCCATTAGTACAATATATATCAACCGTAGTGTGGCAATTGAGGGACGGACTCTCCATGAAGTGCAAAAGGAAAGACCCTTTATTATTACTATAGTACATACTTATGCTATGGTTAAAGCTCTTAAATCATAATTAGCAAATCAACAATTAAACAGCTATCAACCTTTTCTCCTATCAGCATAAGACCACTCTAACACGCGCTGTGCAGACCAATCACCTTCTTGTTCACGCGCTGTTCACGCAGCGGTAACTTCTCACAGCTCAGTACTTTCCCACAGCTCAGTGTTGCAGCTGTCCGTTGTTTTTCCCTGCCACCTTGGCACAACTCAGCAGCTTCTTATCTTTCTCCCAAGGCCTACTTTTCATCAAAGCCTTGCTGCTTGTCAGGGGCTGCGCAGAGCTGACAGGCTGATGTCGACTTGCCTCTCTCCCACGCTGTAGTGATGACGATATGCAATGACAGGGTTATTCGGCAATTAACGTCATACAATTCAATTCATTGGCTATTTTCACCTAAAATCAAATCTCCTTGAGGCACACATTGGACTTCTCTGTCCTTCTGCATTACCCACCAAGTGCACCCAGGTCCTTGGGCAAAAGTAATCCCACGCATGGGTTTACCTTTACCCAATTCAGGAGTAACCCAAACTGTCTTCCCCAGCATATTATTAATGTGCACTACAGGGACTTTATCCCCATCTACAGTATGTAGGAGGTTTGACTGAGCAGGGCCAGCTTGCTTGGCAGATCCTCTAGTGTTGACTAACCAGGTGGCTTTTGCTAAATGTGTATCCCAGTGTTTGAAAGTTCCACCACCCATTGCTCTCAGTGTAGTTTTTAGCAACCCATTGTACCACTCGATTTTCCCAGAGGCTGGTGCATGACAGGGGATGTGATATATCCACTCAGTGCCATGTTCTTTGGCCCAAGTGTCTATGAAGTTGTTTCAGAAATGAGTCCCATTATCTGATTCAGTTCTTTCTGGGTTGCCATGCTGCCACAAGACTTGCTTTTCAAGGCGCAGAATAGTTTTCCAGGTGGTGGCATGGGGCACGGCCTATGTTTCCAACCATCCAGGGGTTGTTTCCACCATTGTAAGCACATAGTTTTTGCCATGCCAAGTTTGTGGGATTATAATATAATCAATCTGCCAGGCCTCCCCATATCTATATTTTAACCATCGTCCTCCATACCAAAGAGGTTTTAACCGTTTGGCTTCCTTAATCGCATCACGTCTCACATTCATGGATTACCTGTGCAATAGCATCCATGGTTATGTCCACCCCTCGGTCACGAGCCCATCTATATGTTGCATCTCTTCCCTGATGGCCTGAGGAGTCATGGGCCCAGCGAGCCATAAATTGTTCACCCTTATGTTGCCAGTCCAGATCTACTTGATCCACCTTAATCTTAGCAGCCTGATCCGCCTGTTGGTTGTTCTGATGTTCTTCAGTGGCCCGGCTCTTGGGTACATGAGCGTCTACATGGCATACTCTCACAAGCAGGCTCTCTACACGAGTAGCAATATCTTGCTGTCGGTCTCGGACCAGCTGGGATCGGGACGACGCACTGAATAATGACAAACTCACACCAGTTTGTTGAAGGGGGAGCATTGCCAAGAGCAAATGCCGCCGCACTGTGTGCCAGCTCCCAATTTATTACCATTTGTTTACATAGGTTCGTTTTTACTTTTACATCCTACTGACCTTCAGGTTTTGCCTGTTTACGGCTTACACACTCACCACACTCTACAAGTGGTTATTTTTACTGCTGTTTTTCACACAACACGGTGTTACATATCCACAATCATTCTTCTAACCTCAAGGTCAGTTTACGTTTTGCTAACCACCAGTTCTTAATTCCTACATCTTGCCATAATTCAGCAGCCCAGATGGGTTTGCCTCTGTGCTACCAGTTGCTCTGCTTACATTGCTGTAACCACCCCCACAGGGCACTTGCTGGAAAGCCACCTCGATGACTTTCACCTCTGCAAACTGATTTGATTCACCTTCTCCTTCAGCAGCTTCAGGGACCTGTCATGTGAGGCTCCACACAGCTGCCTTCCACCTTCTATGTTTTCTTACAATGCGACAGGACCTATCGGTAAACAGGACATATCGCTTCTCATTATCCGGTAGTTTATTATATGATGGGGCCTCTTCAGCACACATCACTTCTTCCTCTGGCTACATTCCAAAATCTTTGCCTTCTGGCCAATCTGTAATCACTTCCAGTATTCCTGGATGGCTGGGGCTCCCTATTCGAGCCCGTTGTGTGATTAATGCAACCCATTTACTCCATGTGGCATCAGTTGCATGGTGTGTAGAGGGGACACTCCCTTTGAACATCCAGACCAGCACTGGTAGTCAGGGAGCCAGGAGGAGCTGTGCTTCAGTACCAATCACTTCTGAAGCAGCTCAAACTCCTTCATATGCTGCCAATATCTCTTTTTCAGTTGGAGTATAGCAGTCCTCGGATCCTCTATATCTCTGACTCCAAAACCCCTGGGGTCAACCCCAGGTCTCCCCTGGTGCTCTCTGCCAGAGACTCCAGGTAGGGCCATTGAACCCGGCTGCAGTGTAGAGCACATTTTTAACATCTTGTCCTGCCCAGACCAGCCAAAGGGCTACTGCATGAACTATTTCCTGTTTAATTTGTTCAAAGACTTGTCCTTGCTCAGGTCCCCATATAAAATCATTCTTTTTCCAGGTCACTTGATAGAGAGGGCTTACAATCTGACTGCAATTTGGAATGTGCAGTCTCCAGAAACCCACAACACTTAAGAAAGTTTGTGTTTCCTTTTCGTTAGTCGGAGGGGACGTAGCTGTTATTTTATTAATCACCTCCATTGGAACATAACGACATCCATCTTGCTTTTTATTCCAAAAAAACTGAATCTCTTGTGCAGGTCCCTTGACCTTACTGCACTTTATGGCAAACTGGCTCTCAGAAGGATTTGGATTATTTTCTCCCATTTCCCAAAAGCTTCTCCTGCTGTATTACCCCATATAATGATGTCATCAATGTATTGCAGGTGTTTCGGGGCTTCACCCTGTTCCAGTGCAGTCTGGATCAGTCCATGGCAAATGGTGGGGCTGTGTTTCCACCCCTGGGGCAGTCGATTCCAGGTGTATTGGACACCTCTCCACGTGAAAGCAAACTGTGGCCTACGCTCTGCCACCAAAGGGATTGAGAAAAACACATTAGTGATATCAATTGTGGCATAGCACTTGAGTACCTTTGACTCCAGTTCGTACTGAAGCTCTGGCATGTCCAGGACAGCAACACTCAGCGGCAGCGTGACTTCATTCAGGCCATGATAGTCTACTGTCAATCTCCATTCTCCATTAGACTTTCACACTGGCCATATGGGGCTGTTAAAGGGGGAGCGAGTCTTACTGATTGATGACTCCTTGGCTCTCTAGTCAACGAATCAGTTCACAGATAGGAATTACAGAGTCTCAGTTGGTGAGATATTGCTGTTGGTCCATTGTCGTAGTACTTATAGGCACATATTGTTCTTTGAGCCTCAGCAATCCCACAACAGAAGGGTCCTCTGAGAGACCGGGCAATACAGACAGCTGTTTGATTTCCTCCGTCTCCAAGGCAGCTATACCAAAAGCCCACTGATACCCTTTTGGGTCCTTAAAATACCCTCTCCTGAGATAATCTATACCAAGAATACATGGAGCTTTTGGGCCAGTCACAATGGGGTGCTTTTCCCACTCATTCCGAGTTAGGCTCACCTCAGCCTCCAACACAGTCAGCTGTTGAGACCCCCCTGTCAATCCTGAAATACAAATGGATTCTGCCCCTTTAAAGTTTGACAGCATTAGGGTGCATTGCGCGCCATTGTCCACTAGAGCCTTATACTCCTGGGGGTCAGATGTGCCAGGCCACTGAATCCACACAGTACAATCAACTCGATTGTCCCTGTCCTCCACCTGGCTGGAGGCAGGGCCCCTCTAATGTTGGTCATAGCATTCGTTATTAACAAATGAGTTAGTGTGGTATGTGCCGGTCTCAATCACTTACCTCTTGAGAATACGAATCAGGAGTTCTTCTCATAGGATTGGTAGTAAAGTCAACCCTTCTGCTCTATTTGGGCAACTGATTACTGGAAAGTGGAGCAGCAAATCTCCTGAAACAACAACCATTTGTAGTTGTTCCTTGCAACTCACGTACCCGCTCTTCTAGGAGGTACATAGGTTTTCCATCCCGTTTTCTCCATGGTCACGCAGACAAAACCACAGCTTCCCCCATGGTACATAGTGTTTCTCTTGAGCAGAGGAAGTCTTGCTCCTAATAGCTGAGATATTGGTCTGTACAGGTTGTGGGCAGAACTTATTCTCTAATCACTGTAACTCTCAGGACAGTTTCTCCATATGTTTCTCCAGGATGTCTGGCAGTTTCTCCACAGCTGAGACACAGGGCCGTAGGGAGGAAGAGGGACTCTCTTTGAATTGACGGAGTCGAGTACTGTCCTGGTTTCGGCTGGGATAGAGTTAACTTTTCTTGAGCTGGGAGGGGGCACAGCTGGAGTACCAGGCCCAGATAGGCCATTGAAGTATTCCATACCATGTGACGTTATGCTCAGTATATAAAGGAGGCAGGTTCTCTCTCGCTTCTGGTCTGCAACATCAGGGTTCTTCGATGTTGGGATCTTCGTTCTGTCGGGATCGCTGGCTGGCGAGCAGGCTGGGTATCGGTCTGCAGGTAGTGAGCAATTGCATTGCGCGTTACCTGTTTGTACTTTCCATTATAGTTATTGTTTTGTTACCACCACTACACTGTTTTTTATCTCAGTCTATGAGGTTTTTCCTTTTTGTCTCTCCCTTATTTCCCGGCCAGAGGGGAGGGATGAGCGACCGGCTGCCTGGTGATTGGCTGCTGGCCAAGTTCAAACCATGACAAGTAGACACAACTCACGGTTGGTGTCTCATCGTCTCCTCCTTAAATCTAGTACTGCTGATGAGTTGGCATACAATGATGGTGCACTCCGTACAACCTTCTGCCACATGGGTTGCCCACACCAGATCTTCAGGTTTGGGTCTTCAGGTGTTGGCTGGGTCATAATAAATCATATTTATATAATAAATATATAATAAATCACCTCCCACACAGCTAGTTTCCTCAGGTACTGGATATCTCTCCCTGAATTGACTCACTTGCCTGGATTACATACAGTCTCTTCCTTGCGGGTTGGTCCTTCGGTTCAGCTGCAGTGTCTGTTGCAGGGGTTACAGCGGCTGCAGTGTCTGTTGTGGGTGTTGGAGTGGTTGCAGCGCCTGTCATTTTGTTATCAGATCCAGAGACCTTCTCTTCCCCTTGAGGGTACTGAATAGTGTTGAACAGGGCTCGGTAGGCATGTGCCAGGCCCCACCATGTTGCAGTGATTTGTGTCTCTCTGGAATTACCAGGGTGACAGAATACTTTTTCCAAGTATTTTATTCTAGCTACTAAGAAGAAAAATTAACTCTATACCAGCCAAATCCAGGACACTTGTAAATCTGTGTTCCTACGTGGCTTTGACATTCCCTTTCCCCTCATTTTTTCCCATGAAGGAACAAAGAGTTCTTATCATCAGTAATTCTGGAGAGGAATCATGCTCCGTCCATATTTACCAGATGCTCTTAATAAAGTCAGTAGAGACTATTTAGGAATTACAGAGGGAATGTTTGATTATCTGGTAGCAATCCATGGAGTTCTCAGAGCTAACAATTAATATATATATATATTGCATTTTGGCTTGCAGAATAAATAAGACTTGTAAAACTTAACTATAAAAAATTATTTGCGGTTATAAAATTTAAAGATACCGTGAACTCTGCTGCTATTGTTGAACAGAATTTGGGCATCATCAAGAAGGGCATTGAGACCTAGACAGGGCAGCATTTTGCCAGTATGTAAAGCCTTTGATCAGTCATGTCCTGAGTACTGTGTTCCGTTGTGGTTGTCACATGTCAAGGATATAATAGAATTAAAGAAGGTAAATAGAAGGGCACCAAAAATTATCAGGGGTGTGATGCAGCTTCTTATTAAGAGTTGAGACACTTCAGACTGAAGAGAAGGATGAAAAGGGGTATAACTAAGGTTTTCAAAATTAAAATGGTAGATAAACTGAATATGGTATGGTTGTTCCATCAAAACACACAATAAATGCACTAAGGTACACTTAATGAAAGCAGCAGAGGATCAGCTTCTTCACAGAGTGAGTAATGAACTTCTAGAATTTGCTGCCTCAGGAGATAGTGGGGGCAGACAGTATAAACTAAAAACATCAGGCCAAAAATATAATAATAAAAGACTAAATAAAATGAATTTTAAAAATTAGAATCATAGAATCATTTAGGTTGGAAAAGACCTTTATAATGATTGAGTCCAACTGTTAACCCAACACTGCCAAGTCCACCACTAAACCACGTCCCTAAGTGCCACATCTATACATCTTTTAAATACCCCCAGGGATGGTGACTCAACCACTTCCCTGGGCAGCCTGTTCCAATGCTTGATAACCATTTCAGTGAAGAAATTTTTCCTAATATCTAATCGAAATCTCCCCTGGTACAACTTGAGGCCAGTTCCTCTTGTCCTATCACTTGCTACTTGGGAATAGAGACCAACACCCACCTTGCTACTTCCTCCTTTCAGGTAATACAACAGTTATGGATGCTGAGGGTCGATGAGGTGAACAGACCACTGAAAGTGGCTGTGCTTGCTTGTGCTCCCAAATACCACTGCATTTGTGTACTGTCAGAAGTACCAGTATGGTATTTATGTTCAAGCAAATCATCTACCAGAGGGTAACTGAATGCATATAGTCTTCTGTAGCCCAGTAATCCCTTTCTGTGCATCATGTGGAGTAATTTCTATCTGTATCACTTGGAAATAGGAAGAAATACATCTGGTTTGGATTGGAATAACAAGTTTTAATGTGCACAGGTGGAAAAGCTATGCAAACTGGGAAGAAGCAGCAGATCAGGGTCTTCTGTGCTACCCAGACTTGCAGCAGCAAACAGTTCTCTCCCTACAGCCAGGCAAAGAAGAAAACAATTCAGAGTTGTTCAGGTGTCTCAACTGCAAATGCCCTTCTCAATGGACAAATCTGAGCTCTCAAGATAACACGGCTTTTCAGGAAATGTAGGGTCATGAATATTAAAAAGGCAGGTATACAGTCTGATCATTTCTAGTAGCTTTCAACTTATTAATTCAAAAGCCAGAGCTCCTCTCTCACTTTAGTCTAATAAAAACTCCAGCTTCTGCCAAGAGGGGTGGACTCACCTCCATACATCCTCTGACTCCTCATTTCTACACTCTCCATTGTGCCAGTAGCACCATTAGGGCAATCACAGGGTGAATAAAAATCAAGCTAAAAAACTAATTTAGCAAAAATTAATAAAAAACCCAAATCAGTTCTCTGATCTACCTCACTCATAGCTGTACAAATTCCAATGCCACCAGAAGTGAGGAGGAGGAAACAAGCATGAGGGGAGGAGGCAGGGTCAGCCCTCTGCAAACCTGGGTGAGTACCACAGAACCAACTTAATGAAGTCTTGTGGACTGCCTCCTTTGTAGTTGGCATCATATGATTCTTCTCCCTCACTCATGAGAAACCCTTTGGATAATATCCCTGAACCAAATGTATCAGTCATTCACGTGACATGGGAAAAACAAATTTAAATGACAGTGTCCTGGTTTTGGCCAGGATAGAGTTAACTTTCCTTGGGCTGAGAGGGAGCATGGCTAGAGGGCCGGGCCCGGATTGGTCATTGGAGTATTCCATATCATGTGACATCAGGCTCAGTATATAAAGGAAGTGCGCGCTCTCTCATTGCTGTTTTCCGGTCAGGTGGTAGGATCTTTGGTGCGGTCAGAATTGCTGCTGGGGGCGGGCTGCATACTGGTTGCTGGGTGGTGAGAAACCACATTGTATATTACCTGTTTGGACTTCCTATTGTTTTGTTACTATTACCAAACTGGGTTTTTTTAATTCAACCTACGAACTTTCTTTTTTTTGTCCCTCCCCTCTTTCACGGGGGAGTAGGGGGGGAAGTAAGCGACTGGCTATGTGGTGATTGGCTACCGGCTGAGTTAAAATCACAACAGACAGTCAAAAATACCTGCTGGTGCCTTGGAGGAGTGGGCTCCACTGAGTACTAGACCAGCCTGATTTATGTGCCAAGTTTTTGGTGATGCCTCCTGGGTGTCTCACACATTGACCATGTTGCCTTCCACACTCAAGGGTCTCAGTGTTAGTTTGGCTGGATACCAGCTACAGGGATGGATACCAGCTGCCTTAGTGATAACTTTAGAACCAGCTTCCTGCAACCTTTGCCACACTCATACAGCTGTCATATATCTTGGTTTCCCAATACATGTCTTTTTACTCTCCAGAAGTGCCAGGACAGAATTTAAGGAATGTTTACATCTCTATACACTAGAAAAACTGTGCAGCACAACTGGAAATCTAGAACATTTCTAATTCTCACATGCAGACCAGCTGCATGGCAGTGACAGTAAGTCACTGTTTGGAAGTGACAGGCTTACAGTGCTTGCATATACAGTGCATGTTTTTTTCCTTGTGTATGATGTGTGACACTTCCTGTAATTGGTGATTTATTTTTCTTACCCAGGAGGCTGAACCCTTCCCAAAAAAGATCTACTGGAAAAACTGGAGACATCCTTAAACTCATGTGGATGCTCTCACTTCCCAACCCAGGACCTCAATCCCATATATGTTATTTATTTGCAAATAAATCCACCATATTTCAATCCTCAGCTTATCAGACCTTGCTAGAGGAAACCAGGATTCCCAAGACTATTGTCTTACATGAGGAGACGTCACAAAATCTGTGTTCTCTCTCAGCTGAGAAATGGAGGTCCTACACTGAATGAATTATTGCAAGCACCGTGTCCAGAACCATGGCAGAAAGCTGATGCCTTGTACTGAAGTAACTTACAAATATGCAACTACTCATGTAGAAATTCTTAGTGTTGCTTCTGTAAGAAACAGTAATTGCTGCATATGACTCTGGAATTATATTCATTCCATCAGTGGTATGTAAACCTGTCTGGAAATGTCTGTCCTAAGGCCATATCATATCTTCACATCTTTTTTTGAAATACCAAGGGATAGCACTTCTAACTCATTTCATAATAAAAGCCATGTAACAGCTAAGCTAAGCATAGCCTGACAGAGCACAAAAGACCATTTGCTAAAACCAAAGCCTCAACAAGTCTTCAGAATCCTAGATGACATGGGGATTTGGGTGGCTTTTTTTATCTCTTGCTTACCTGAATTGGAAATACTTGAAGAGTGGTCCTCTTGGTCTGTTGCAGTGAAGCACAGGCTCTTTGTTTGCTCTTTTTATCACCATTTGATCCCAGAGTTGGGTGTTGAGAATCAGTCTCAAGCTGCCTTTTGCATAACTAAAATAAGAAGGTTTATGTAAGTCATTGGTACTATCTTCATTTTTACCACAGCTCTTTTCTCCAACACTTGTATACAATTAATATTTTCATGAATTATTCTTTTTAATTTGGTCTAAAACCTGACATTGGGAGATATTATTTTTTGAATTATTTTTTTAAATACTGAAATATATTAGTTTATTTCAATACATCTGGCATACAAAGCAAATAATCTGCTGAAAATGTGCAATGCAGTACAAAAAATGACAGCACAGTAAAAACAACATTCCAGAAGTGACTTGAAACAGTGCTCCTGGAAAATCAGAATCAACAAAAAGCAAACTGTCAGACTGGTGACTGAGTTAAAGTTACATTACAGTAGAAACACACAGAACCTAACAACATATGCAAGTGTGAGTGTACAAACTGAGTGAAAAATGCCCAGTGCCTCAGTCCATAATGCAGCTAACTTTATCAGGCAATGTTAAAAAGACTCTCAGCAACTTGACTTAAATAAAACTAGCTACTCAGTTTTAAATGTTCTGAGATAAAATGATTCTGTCCATCAATAGTACAAGTTATTTAGTGTTTCCTGTATGTATTAATACATTATTTAATTCTTAATTAGCCTTGATTGCAACATTCCACATTTATTGTTAGAAGTGTCATTAAGCCTCAGGGATCCTCTGCCTCTTTCAATCCAGGTTAAAGAAAGCTTATTAAACACAAAGAGCCTGCAGTTGATCTGAAAGAGAAATACATGATGGAAATTGCCAGACAATGTCAATTTTATTGGTTCTAAAACTTTGGTTATGTTTCTAAACCTTTTTATATAGCTTTAAATACATATGTATGCACATATACAAAGATATAGACATATCACCATTATTACTTAAAATGAAATGACTCCCAGATCTGTGCTAAACTTTCTGCTATTGAAATGAAATACACACCTGAATGAAATACACACCTGTAATACATTGTGTTCTGATTCTTCTCCAGTTATAACTTTATCTAACAGAATTTTCTCAGATGCTGATTCAATTGCTGTGGTGGTGCAATTCTTACCCCTCCCTGCCCCTCCTTCTTGGGTTGCTTGGTGCTAGGTGTGATTCCACCCATCTCCCCCAGCTATACACCGATGTGGAGACAAGGACTGCTAATGTTAAGGAGCCCCCTTAACGAGCCTGGCTCCTGCCCCTCCCAATTGCTCCAAAACGGTTATAACGGCCCATCATCTCCTAATGGCCTGGCACACCTGTGCCTGGGATGTGGTCAAATGGGAACAATAACAGAGTTGCACATTCATCAAGTTCTTGTGCAACTGCTGAAAGGCACTAGAATACTTCGTTGTTTGAACTAGGCGTGAGCAAAAGGTATCTGACAAAAGTCAGTTATCTTGGACCCTATAAATTGCGACCACAATGGAGACCCTTTGAACTCTCCTGGATTGCAGTGGGTCTGTGACCAGCATCTCTCCTGAGCTGGGATGCCTCTCAGGTATCAACACCCTTAAGGTGTCGTCTGCTGCCAGAGCTGAGGGAAGGCCAGGGTGAACTCCACCCGCTCGACTCTCAATTATCGCCCGTTGAGGAATGCCAAGGCATTGTGAGTATTTACTCTAAACTCGAGAAGAGGGAAATTTCACTTCGAGCTAGCTTCTCTTTCACTTGTTCTTTCTCTGCTTACTGGTGTGTGTGGGTACATACTTTGTTCTACTGGATCCAAATACTTTTCTGTGTATGTGTTTGTATGTTTTGTGTTTGTGTATGTGCATGTACATATGTATAAATTAAGGTACCGTAAAGTAAGTTAGTGTGAATCTTGTCATCTTAGAATCTGTAAATAAGTCACTCTTTTTTATAACATCTTGTAAATTATTTTGTAAATGATCAATTGCTGTTATTTATTAATAAATCTAAAATTCCTGTTAAATCATTACTGTGTTAATACTTTCATCCATGACAGTGTTGCATTCCTCAACAAAGCTGTTTCTGTAGGAAAAAAATAAAATTAAAGAAATCCTTTCTGTACAGTGAATATTTTTAGGACAACAAAAGTAGCACATAGGATGGCCTGTGACTTCAGTTATCCCTGTGGTGTCTGATATCATTTAGTATTATTAATAAGTTTTTGGCCAAAGCAGTAAATAGAGGAGAAAAAGGCTGGAATACTGCAAAATGTCTCACCTGTTTAGGCTCATTTTAAATTGAACAGAGCTCTCTGCAGTTGCAGAGGTTTTCCCCAAGGGACAACTTGCAGGAACAAGTCCTAAATAATTAGAAGTTGATTTTTCCAAATGAAACTGGTCTGTCGTATTGCTGTGCAGATTAATAAACAATGAAAGACATATGTCTCAATAGTCAGAGTAGTAATACGTATACAATGAATATTTGACAGGAACGTGAAAGGACAAGTTTTGAAAGGAACATATGTTACAAAATTATGTATATTAGCATAATCTATATACATTTTCCATAGGCTTTGATTTATTTTTTTTTACTTGTAAGAATGTTCATACAAAGTAAGAGGATCCAATACATCCATTAGTAGAGAGAGTTGTAAAATATGGCAAGAGGGCTTAAGGTAGTGTTACTGATTTGGTATGTCATTGATTTGTTATAAGAGACAAATGGTATTTGTTGATCAGATAAAGGGTGAGG
>JADKXW010014323.1:0-12069 GCA_017315185.1 Bubo scandiacus
AGTGATTCCCAGAATGTACCAAGCAGATTATTGCTTTTGAAAATCATCTAGACACCAGTTTCATCAAGGCATCCTTCAGCTCCTGTTTCCTCATGCTTTAGATGAGGGGGTTCACTCCTGGAGGCACCACCGAGTAGAGAAATGACACCACCAGGTCCAGGGATGGAGAGGAGATGGAGGGGGGCTTGAGGTGTGAAAACATGGCAGTGCTGATAAAGAGGGATACCACAGCCAGGTGAGGGAGGCACGTGGAAAAGGCTTTGTGCCGTCCCTGCTCAGAGGGGATCCTCAGCACAGCCCTGAAGATCTGCACATAGGACACCACAATGAAAACAAAACAAAGAAAAGAAAAGAAGATAGCAAAAACAAGAAGGCCAGCTTCCCTGAGGTAGTCTAAATTAAAGCAGGAGAGCTTGAGGATCTGGGGGATTTCACAGAAGAACTGGTCCAGGGTGTTACCTTTGCAGAGTGGTAGTGAAAATGTGTTGGCCGTGTGCAGCACAGCTGAGAGAAACCCAGTGCCCCAGGCAGCTGCTGCCATGTGGACACAAGCTCTGCTGCCCAGGAGGGTCCCGTAGTGCAGGGGTTTGCAGATGGCAATGTAGCGGTCGTAGGCCATGACAGTGAGAAGATAAAGCTCTGATGTAGAAAAAGTAAAAAAAGCACTGTGCAGCACATCCCAAGTAGGAGATGTGCCTGTTGTCCCAGAGGGAATTGTCCATGGCTTTGGGGAGAGTGGTGGAGATGGAGCCCAGGTCGAGGAGGGAGAGGTTGAGGAGGAAGAAGTACATGGGGGTGTGCAGGTGGTGGTCACAGGCGATGGCGGTGATGATGAGGCCGTTGCCCAGGAGGGCAGCCAGGGAGATGCCCAGGAAGAGCCAGAAGTGCAAGAGCTGCAGCTCCCATGTGTGTGCGAATGGCAGGAGGAGGAACTCAGTGATGGAGCTGCTGTTGGACATCTGCTGCCTCTGTGCATGGGGGACTGTCAAAGGAGGAAATAACAGTGACAATTCAGGGTACATTTTCTGACCAAAATCAATGTCACTTCCCAACACCCCTGTCCCTACTGTACCCACGCACTCATTTTTTCTTTTCTTGGAAAATTCCCTTCAGTTCTGCGCCTGAAACACCGGTTGGTGCTGGACAAATGTACCATGAGGAGCAGGACCTCTGCCCACAGGCTGCCCATGAGTCAGCCCTGCTCTGCAGCAGTGGGTTCATGTAAATGCCGGGTGCAGGAGCCAAAGTTTGTGTTTGACTCTGTTATATGTGACTGTTTGTAATGCAAAAGGGCCTGTCAGCATCTGCACTCCCAGTGCTAAGTAATGATGATGGCAGAGGCAGTTAGAGAGCTTTGGGCTTTTTGAAGCTCCCCCCATCTCACCTGGGGAGTGTTCTTGGATGTCAGAATCCCTCAAAATTTCTGCTGTACCCAGGGAGAACAGAGCAAGTCCTGTGAGGTAAGAGGATGGTCTGTAGCTTACTGGAGAGTGAGGGGAGCTGCTCTGTCCCTCCAACTTGTCTGAGCTGCCCTGTTCAAGCACGAGAACTCCTTTTCCATTTCTCCCCCCAAATTCCCCAAAAGCAGGAAACTGAAATCACATAATCAAGAAAGATCATATTTTGAGTAATCCCTGCCTTGACATTCCTCCTATAAAATGCCCTCAGAAATGTCCTGGGGGTGATGTGGAGCTGTGAGCAGCCCTGATCCACGCAGCACCCTCTCCACAGCAGAAGGACCCTGCCCTGCCGGGGTCTCTCCTTCCCCCCACAGCTCCTCCCCACAGCGCCGTGGGCAGCTCACCGGGCAGGCTGAGTGCTGACCCTGGCAGGCGGCAGAGTCCCTGCCCCAGCACACAGCCCCTGGGCTGCAGGGACCCTGCTCTGAAGGACAGCCCTGGGCAACCCTGGCTGCACCTGCAGCTGCACACCCCTGCAGCCGTCCCCAGCTGTGCCGGCTTCACCACATCCCTCCACCACCTGCAGCTGCATTGCCCTGCACCCACAGATTTACTGTGTCAAGGGCTGGGAAGATTTCTCCTCCAGTGAGCTCTCAGCATCCTGCCACTGCCGTCTGCCTTTCCCCTCTCTGTGCCCGGCTCCTCTGCCCTCGGTGCCTGCAGGCAGTGCCCTCAGCCCTGCTGTGCTTTGCAGAGGAGCTGCTCCTGGGCAGAGCTGTCTCTCTGCAGCGCTGAGCACTTGCCCCGAACTCCCGCTGTCCCAGGAGCCCGGCCCAGTTCCACAGCAGAGGACCAGCCCAAGGCATTTTAATGACCCCTCAGGTGGGTTTGGTGCTGAGTCCTTGATGCTCAGATGGTGATAGGACATTTAAAGGTGCCTGTCAAGAAGTCAAAATGAGATGCAAATTCCAAAGTTTATTTGAATATTAATTGGTGCCACTGAGGACTATTCCTGACAAAGCCTCACCAGTGGCGAGTTAGAGTAGAAAACTGCAGACAGAGATGACAGGTAAACAAAGGCCGTGTCAAGCTGGAACTAATACTGAATAAACCTGGATGTGTTACATTAAACCAAAGGGTCAAGGCCCGACCCCCAGCCCCTGGGAAGGGAGATCCTGTCCCTCACACATTGCTCAGGGCTCTTCCTGGGGCAGTGACAATGCCAAGGGCAGGACTATGGTCCACAACCACCCAGGCTCTCAGGTGGGGAAGGGGAGGCCATAAGACCCAGTGCTGGAAGGTGAAGGTGCTTCCTCATGGGCATCAGTGGCAGAGACAACAGCCAGAGCCAAGGGCAGAAAGAGCTCATCTCTGCTGGGGGATTTTCAGACTTTCCTCATCCCTCTATCGTCTCCACCACAGGTTGTCCCACAATGTCCCACACCTGCACCTCTTTCCCTGCAGGCTGGAGACGTCCACCTGACTACAACACCTTGCTCTCACCTCAGCATCTCCCTTCCTTTACTGAGATCTCTCGGTCCTTCCTGGCTGCTCCTTGAAACACAAAGCCTGGGGCTGCTCCAGTCTCCCTCTGGGTGACTTGTTACACCACAGCACTGCCCTTCGAGTGACATTTCTCTGTGTTCAGTCTGGGCCTCCCCAGCTTCACTTTGTGTAATTATTTTTTCTCATCCTGTATCACACTACAAAGAAAAGCTCAATCATCTCTGAAATCACCCCTCAGTCACTCTCAGGCTACTCCTATAGTGCCTGGATCCTCCACACCACTGGGCCAAAGAACTCCAGGTCCCTCAGCCACCCCACACAGCTCGTGGGCACTAGGTCCTGAACCCTGCCTTGGCAGACCTTCACTCAACACTCTCCAGGTCCTCCCTACTTCTCCAAAATGGGGAGCCACACCCTGGGACTCACCCATGTGTGTGGGGCCACACCAGTGCTGAGTGGAGTGGGATGGTAACTCAGGTTGTCGGGGTGGCCCACGCTCCTCTGAATGCAGCCCCGTAGGCAGCTGCCCTTGTTCCCTGTGTCCATCCTCTCCTGGCTCGTAGGGCATCCCTCGTAGTGTCCAGGCCCTTCTCCTCAGAGTCGCTGCTCAGCCGGTCAGGTCCCAGCCTGTCCTGATGTATGGGGCTATTCATCCCTCTCCCAGCGTCAGTGTAGGACTGGGCTCTTCACATAAGAAGAGCTCGTCAAATATGTAACAGTCTGGGATGGGAATGTATAGCTGAGGCTCATGAGAGATGAGAACAAGGCAAAGAGCAGGACTTAAGGAAAGTACACCTTGGCCTGCTGAGGAACCTGCTTGGAAGAATCCCATGGAATACAACACTGAAGAGAAGTGGTGAGAAGTGTTTGATGGTCAAGGCTCTCCTCTTACAGCTCCAGGAAAGTATACCCAGACATGGAGGAAGTCAAGCAATATGGGAAGAGGCTGGTATGGATGAGGAAGAAGCTCCTGGCAAAAATGAAGCATGAAGAGGCAGCACAGAGAAGGTGGAAGCTGGCTGCCTTCCAGCCTCAGGGGTTCTGTGACACTGTGCTGGAGAGACATTGGTGTATCTGTGTATGTTTCTCTCTGTGTGTGAGAGTACTGGAGGGATGAGGGGATCCCAGGGCCAGCTCCTGGTTAGAAGGAGAATCTAAGATCAGCTCCTGGAGAGATCACTACTGGATGCGTGTCTATAGAGGCCAATGTTTTCCACTCCCACAATCCAACATACAAACAGCCTAAACCTAATTTCTCCTTCATCCACTAACAGTGGTTGTGCTTGGCCTACAGACCTCCCGAGGTCCCTTCTAGGTTGAGTGATGGTGCATTTCCTTCCACCACAGCTCTTCCTTTGGTGACAGGGAGAGCACTCGTGTTCCCCATGACCATGGAAGGGAGCAGACATAAATTTGGAGCAAACAACTGTTGCTTTTTGTCCCACAGGGCTGCTAGGCAGGAAACCTCTGATGCAGGCTTCATCACATCTGAGCTTGACCTTTAGTTTTCTATTTCCTTCTTTTCCCTCCCAAATTCTTCTCTTTGATCACCCTCATACATTCCTCTACAAACAGCCCAACTCTGCTGTTTCTCCACTGCCCCTGGGTTTGCTGGCTTCATGTCCTCCTAGAGTGTTTCTAAGAGGGTTGTTGTGTTGATTCCTGCCTTGGTCAGTACAAAACCAGCAACTCCTTTTATTAGCTGTGGTGTCCTGCAGTTTCTTATCCTGTGATCTTGTGTTGATGGCTCACCACAATCAGGGTGAGCCACCTGCACACAAACATGAACAGCTCGCAGAATGGAGCTTCAGTCCAGGAGGCCTTTGAGATACTCCAGGATTCAGCCAACAGAAACTTCTAAAGTTTTAGAAGAAGTGTCCAGTCCTGCACTGGGGGGGAGAATAACCTCTATCGATCCCCAGGTGTAAGAAATCAGACAAGGAAGGCAAGAGACCAGTATGGCTGAGTGGAGACCTGCTGGTCAAAGTAAAGGGCAAGAAGGAAATGCACAGGCAGTGGCAGCAGGGACAGGTACCCTGGGACAATCAGAGGGACGCTGCTGGGTTGTGTAGGGATGGGGTCAGGAAGACCAAGACACAGCTGGAGCTGATCTTGGGAAGGGATGCAAAGAATAAGAAGGGTTTCTACTGGTACATCAGCCTGAAAAAGAAGGTAAAAGAAAGTGTACCCTCGTGATGAACAGGACAGGTAAACTAGCAACAATGGACGAGGAGAGGGCTGAGGTACTCAACAAGATTATTGCTTCAGTCTTCCCTAGCAACCTCTCTTCCCACACCTCTCGAGTGGATGGACCACAAGGCAGGGACTGGGGGAGCAAAGTCCCTCCCAGTGTAAGAGAAGATCAGGTTCAGGACCACCTGGGGAACTGAACGTACATAAGTCTGTGGGACTTGACGAGTCCAGAGGGAATCAACTGATGTAGTTGCCAAGTCACTCTCCATGAGTTTTGAAAAGTCCTGTCAGTCAAAGGAAGTCCCCGGTGACTGGAAAAAGGGAACCATTGCACCCATTTTGGAAAAGGGCTGAAAGAAGGACCCTGGGAACTACCGACCTGTCAGCCTCACCTCTGTGACTGGGAAGATCATGGAACAGACCCTCCTAGAAGCTGTACTGAGACACATGGAGGACAGGGAGGTGATTGGATACAGCCAGCGTGGCTTCACCAAGGGCAAGTCTTGCATGACCACCCTAGTGGTCATCTATGAAGAAAGTGACTACCTCAGTGCACAAGGGAAGAACTACGGTTGTCATCTGTGTGATGTTATCTGTGTGATGTCATCTGTGTACAGCCTTTGGCACAGTTCTCCACAACATGTCCAGCTGTCAGGGGTGCTCTGTCCACCCCCCATCACCACCCCAAGGTGCCTCGGCCCTTCCATGTACAGCTGCCCCATGCAGGAAGCTGGACTGATGCCGAGGAAGGTGATTGGATCCCTGCTGGATGAGGAGCTGACACTGCTGCCAGGGCTGGTGTCTCTGCTAAGCCTGGCTTTACCCTGGGGGCTCTAGGCGTGGGTGCTGGGGGTGCGCAAGGAGGAGTCCTGGGAGAGATAAATCTTGCCCTCACCTTCTCCAGCTTCACCCAACACTCACCACACTGCAGAGGAAGATGAAGGTCGCTGTGCTAACCATGGCCCTGCTCTTCCCCATCCTGCTGTGCACCCTAGAAAATGCTTAATGAGTCCCCAGTGCCACAGGGAGGGGCTCAAATCTAGGGATAGGTCTTGGCTGCATGACATCAGCTCTCCTGCAGAACGAAATCACAGTGGGGAGCATGAAACCCCTTGCCTTGGCCTCTCTCTTTCCCAAGCCAGGGGCTCCTGCAGGCTCCCCTGCACCTCCAGCCCCCAGCAATGCAGCTTTCTCCCGTCCACAATTCCATGTCCCCCCCCGCTTCCCTGCAATTAATGTTCTTGTGCCCAGAGCCTCAGTTCCTGTCGGAATGGTTGGACCGTGTCTTCCATGGGAGTGTCCCCACAGATTTCTTGTCCTGATGCCACCACGTCCGTCCCTTTTATGCAACACCATCCCACTGTTTTTCTCCCCTCAGGCGTCTTGTCCCCGGGATCTCTTTCATGTCCTATCTAGGGTCCCCAAATCCCCTCTCTTTGATCCCTCCCGATGCCTTTCTTTCTGTTTTTCCCCTGAGCCCTTTGCTTTTCATCCTGTCCACTGCAGCAGTGTCCCCAGATCCCCTTCCTTGATCCCCCACTCCCAAACACTCTCCAATCCCATTGGTTTTGTCCTCTGCGGTCCTCTTCCTTCTGTCCCCACCAACCACTGTGCTTGAAGTCTCCGTGTCCCCTCCACTTGAATTCCTTTAATCCTCACTTGCATTCGACACAGCCCTGTCCCTGCAACACCTCCAGCCCAGTACCCTGGTGTCCACTAATTCACCCCAGTGGCCTGTCTTTATGCCTTCTGCTGGCCTGGCAGAGGCACTGGCAGAGGGGAGCTTAAAAGCACCTCTCCCAGCCCTGAGTCAAGGGCTGACCATCCAGCTGTGACCTCACAGTCCCCTTCTCAGCCATGGTCCTGCTGTGGCCTATCACCTCCACAGGCACAAGTGACCTCACAGCCCTCTTCACAGCCATTGGCTTCCTGCTGGATTAGGAGTTCTGAGACACAACTGACCACATGATGCTGTACCCAACCATCACCCAGTCCCTGAGCAGATAGAAGTCAGCTTGTTTCATCAAATTTGTCTGATAGATTTCCTACCAACGGTTGGAGTGGAGAAACATTCCTCCGAGGAACTGCTGCATTGATACTGCTGCATTTTATACCTCTAATTCTGCCTCTCTATTTTTCCTTCTTCCTCTGCCTATTCTGTCTCCAAAAGAGATCTCCGAGGGAAAGATTCATTGAATCACAGAATAACGCAGGATGCATGACACCCCCTCAACAACACTCTACTGGCTGTTGATGCAGCTCAGGACACACTTCTCCTTCTGGGCTGCAAGTGCACATTTCTGGCTCAGAGTCAGTTTTCCATCCACTCCTACCCCCAAGTCCTTCTCCACATTACTGCTCTCAATCCATTCATCGACCAGCCTGTATCTGTGCTTGGGATTGCCTTGACCCATATGCAGGACCTTGCACTTGCCCTTGTTGAACTCCATGAGGTTTGCACAGTCCCACCTCTCCAGTCTGTCCAGGTCCCTCTGGATGGCACATCCCTTCCCTCCAGTGTGTCGGCCGCACCACACAGCTTAGTGTCAGTGGTGAACTTGCTGAGAGTGTGCTCAATCCCACTGTCCATGTCACCAACAATGGTGACAAAGGGAGGGCATTGTCCAGGTTACTACGTCCAGATTTCAGACCCCCAGGACAGGAATGATGTTGGCAAGCTGGAGGGGGTTTGGTGAATGGCCCCCAAGATAGGCTAGGCCTGGAACACTTTGCCTGTGAGGAGAGGCTGAGGGAGCTGGGCTTCTTCAGCCTGGAGAAGGGAGGGCTGAGGGGCACCTCAGTGCAGCCTGGCAGCACCTCCGAGGAGGTGATAAAGAATAGAGAACTAGGCTCTGCACCATGGTGCATGTTCAGAGGATGGAAGATGAGCGTTGAGTGAAACAGGGGATGTTCAACCTGTTGATAAACAAATGATTTTTCACTCATCTCAGGACTAGTCCTGAGCATGGTGGCCATGAGCCCTGCCAGCCCTTCTATCTATCATGGTTGGTCAGGTCACAATAACAGATGTGCCCCAGAATCAGAACCCAGGGGGGTCTCCTCCTTTTACTTCACACTCTTCCCTCCCTGAAGATGTAATTTCTGTTGGGTAGGTTTTCTGATGTGCTGGATGACCTCAGAATGACTGCTGGCCAGCATGTCTCCTGACAGCCAGTCAGGCTGCTGCAGTGGAAGTGACCTCATAACCATCCCCATTCCAGCCAGCTCCCCTTGGCCTGCCTCTCCCCTTCCTCTCTGTCCCTGTCTTGTCTCTGCTGGGATGAGCAGTTTTGCAATAGGTTTCTTGTCCCCAAATTGCTGGGGCCAGCTGCTGGCCAATCAGCATTCTGTAACAGGAGTGGCTTCACTATCAACATCACAATTTGTGTTGCCTTTGCCCATATCTCCTCATCCACTCCGCTGACTCCTCATCGCTGCTGCACCCCATGGTCAACAGCCAAACCCAGCCCCTTCACTGGCCTTTCCCTCTCCCCTGCCCCACGCGTTGGCAGAGCCAGGGGGGGACGTGTCACGTTCAGGCTTTGCAGTGCTCATGCAGAATTATTGCCACAAAGTCGGTGCTGAGATCAGACTCAGTGCTGTGGAGCAGACCCCAGCAAGAAATAACAGCGTTCAACAGGAGATCTGCAGTGGTGGCAACCATGTTGGTTTTGCAAGGGGGCTTCTGTCCATTCACTAAAAGGATCTGCTACTACCAAGATGCACTTGGGGTTTCAAGCTGTCACTGGCAGAGCTCCCACGAAATCAATCTGCCGGTGTGGCCATGGGCCTCCGCTCTGTGGGTGCTGGGCTGGGGCTTTTACTCCAGTGTAATCTGCACCAGCCACGGCACGAGACAGACAGCTCCTACCCCAGAGATCTACATCCTTCTCCGTGTTAGGCCAGCACTCACTGTCCTTCACTCTGCTCAGAGTGTTTGCCTCAGCTCATGGAGGAGCTTGATGAGATTCTCCTTGAATATTCTGATGCACAATCCAATGCTTATTGCCTTCTGCATCTACAGCATAATAAATATTCCTTTCCCTTACTATGCCGATCGACCTGATGGTCCTTTTTTACCTGTATAGCACCAGTCCCCTGCATGCCCACACACCCCCAACTCTATTGGTGCCTCTTCATTGAACTTGCTCTGGTTGGTCAATGTCTTTCCTGTACTGGGGGCAGCAGTCCCCACACTCAGTGCAGAACTTTCCATGTGGTCTAGCAAGCACCGAATGAAGGGGAGAATCCCTCTCCCTCATCTCCTGACCATGCTCCTCTTCATACAACCAGGATGCCACCACCAACTTATGTGCAGCTTCTTGTCCACAGTGGAGCAGAGATCCACCTTCAGCTTGCAGAGGATGCCAAACCAGAGCAGGTGGCTGAGCTCAAAGAAGGCCAGGACACTATGGGAAGAATAAGCCCCCACTCTTGTAGTTTGGCACTAGGACGACTGTGACACAAGGGAGGGACACACACTGGAGCATCTCTGGAAGAATGCATCTCATGGGAAGGTCTCACATCAGAGAAAGTTCATGGAGGACTGTCTTTCATGAGAGGGACCCAATGCAGGAGCAGGGGAAGAGTGTGAGGAGTCCTACCCATGAAGAGGAAGGAGCGTCAGAGATAACGGGTGATGAACTGACCATAACCCCTATTCCCTGCCCCCTGCACTGCTGTGGGTGAGGAGGGAGAGAAACTGGGAGCAAGACTGAGCCCGGGAAAAAGGGAGAGGTGTGTGTGTGGGGGGTGATTTTGAGATGTGGTAATACTTCTCACTGTTCTTCTCTGTTTGTTAAGTGTTGTTCTTGTTAGTGATTGAATTAAATTGATGGGGTTTTCTTCTTTTTCCCATGACCATAAAGGGTAACTCATCCCTCCCTGTCCTTAACTCCATTCCTGAAACCTTTGTTTTATTTTCTCCTTCCCATTCATGATGGGAGGAGGGATGAGTGAGCTGCTGCATGGTACTCAGTTGCCCTCTGGGCCTACACCAGGACACTGGTGGAGATGGAGCCCAGGTCGAGGAGGGAGAGGTTGAGGAGGAAGAAGTACATGGGGGTGTGCAGGTGGTGGTCACAGGCGATGGCGGTGATGATGAGGCCGTTGCCCAGGAGGGCAGCCAGGGAGATGCCCAGGAAGAGCCAGAAGTGCAAGAGCTGCAGCTCCTGGGTCTGTGAATGCCAGGAGAACTGTGCATGGGGACCTGTCCAGTAAGGAAAAGGCAGTGAGAAGTTTGGGCAGAGTTCTCTGAGCAAAACTTATTCCAGTTCTCATGGAAACCCCTCAGCTGCCTTGACCCTTTAAGGGAGACCTTTGGCAGGACCTTTTTTATGAGCTCTGTTTGGTGCTGCCTGAGGATGTCATGAGGAGCAGGTGTCTCTCTTGTGTCACTCCTGACCTACAGCAATAGGTAACAGCAACATGGGGTGATCTCAGATTAAATCCACTTGTGATACCAATGACGTTTTCAGCTTTGTCACTCCATTTCACCCAACACCAGAATAGAGCTGAAGGGATTTGGGAATTTTGGTTTTTCTATTTTGTTCTAGTTGACTCACCACACCTGACGAGTGCTTTTAAGGTAGTAATTCTTGGCATGTCTGCTGCACTCCAAGTGCAATGCTGTGGGTGCTAGCAGGTAAAGGGACTCTGTCTCCTCATGCCACGCTGGCCCTCAGCCCTGGGGCTGATGGGGAGGCTGAGGCACCTCTCATTTCTTTTTTCACTCCCCACACTTGGATGGACCTCAGGAAACATCCATGAGCCTGCAGCATGCACAAACCTCCTGCTCTGAGATCCACTCGCTGCAGGGGAAGCAGAAGGGTTTGTGGGACTCATGAGAATGCAGGGAGACAGTGGTGTGTGTGTGGCAGTGTGTGTGTAAAAGACAGGAAGAAGATGGGAAGTAGTGGGGGGGGTGAGAGTGCATCACACTGAGGTGAAACAGGTTGAGTTTTGATTCTGAGGCAGCAGAAGAAGGATGATGTGCAGTTCAGTGCGGGGACATGGGGGTAAATAGAGGATTCAAGTGAAGCTGGAAACTGGGACATCTTTGGAGAGAGCCAAGAATTGACAGGGGTTTGGAAGAAGCTGCACAGGTTATGGGGATCTCACAGGCTTTGGCAAACCTCATAAAGTGAGTTTTGTGTTTGAATGAATAGTGAGGACAGAGAGTCATCAGTAAATGTTGGTAGGTCAGATATCAGAGCATGAGGTCAGAGTGAGGTGGGGAAGCAGAGGTGGCGGTTAAAATCTGCAGAGAAACAGACAGAGGCATAGGAAAGTGTGGGACAGCCTGTGGTGGGGATGGACCCTTGGCTGAGGCTGGGAACCCCCAACAGGACTGAAATCTTTATCCTTTCGACTATAGCTGCTGTCGCTTCCACTGAGGACCCTGAGAGGACACCAGTTCCTACAGCCACAGCACTTCATTGCCTCCTCTCCCACCCTCCACAGAGCCTGGGGGGAGTCCTACCACTGTCCTGCATCGGCATCACACCCCCCTGCATCTCACTGCCCCCAGAAAATACCCTGAGCATCCCAGGAGGGAAAGGATCCCCATTCCCAGGGGATGGAAGTCAGGAACCTTGACCATCCTGTTGATGAAACCCATCAAGGCCTTTCACAGTCCCCTGAACATTTGATTTGCAACCTGTAAGCAGTGCCTCTGACTTCCTGCTTCCCCAGCCCCCAGGGACAGGAACCTTCTCTCCTCATTCCCTCCATGGCCTCTTCAGCGATGGCCCTCGCTGGGGATCACTGACACCCTCACAAACTTGGAGGTTTGCTGCTTACTTTCCCTTCTCTAGAGGCCACTTCATTCCCTTTTCTGGAGCTGCAGTTCAGGAACTCGGCACCAGAGGGCTCATTAACACTCAAATCCCGCTGACAAGCCAAGTCTCTGGGCATCACTTAATTCCTCCCTTCTGAAGTCGTTAATCTGAGAGGTTTCAGGTGTGCAGTC
>JADKXW010014339.1:0-12974 GCA_017315185.1 Bubo scandiacus
GTATTTGTTGATCAGATAAAGGGTGAGGTTATAAGAGACATATGGTATTTGTCAATCAGATAAAGGGTGGGAGCCTGGGTATGTGCATGTCTGTTTGGTGTGATTTACGATTACGATAAGAGGCAAATGGCATTTGTTGGTCAGATAGTTTACAAAGAGTGAAGGCCTGAATGTGGGCATACCTATTTGAAGTGATTTACACCAAGTCTGCAATTAGCGATATCCTGTAAAGTAGGCATAGAGGTGAGCTATGCCATATAAGGGAAAAACCTGAGAGGGTCAGCAGAAGATAACGCAGAGGAAGACTACGACCCCCCCCAGCAACAAAAGGCGCAGCCGCAGATGAAACCAAAAAAAGACCACGTCAGCCCAGAACCTGAAGATTATAAAAAGAGACTGCCAAAGAGGAGGGGCGCGCGCCGTTGGTGGAGCAGTGACTCCCCGGCCGCCCAGCACTGCTTTACTTGCTCAACCGCTTGCTGAATTAATAAATTTTATAAGTCACTTGATTTGGCTTCTGAAAGTTATTTTCCCCAATTTCTAACAGGTATTGTCATAAAAATCATCTACAACCTTACAGGGGTTGTTCGTTTTACCAGAGGTCAAACTTACTCAGCTTGTTTATTTTACTACAGCTGGGGTGACTCAGGATTTGGATCAGCACGTACTCCTCAAACATTTTGAGCTCAGACAGGGAGACAAAGTCGACCTCTGATAAAATGTACCCTCACTAAAGCAGAAGAATCTGTTGGACTGACAGGCATTTTACATACTGGTGTGGATGTGACTGTAATGTCTGCGAGCACATTGGCTGTTAGCTCGGGTAACACGAGTGCTTTTTGGGGTTGGTGGTCATGCTGTAACATTTCAAAGCAAATAACTCATTCATGTAAGGGGCCTAGAAAACTGGGTAGCAAATATTCATCCATTTATACTGGAAACCATCATGGGGTCGTGACTGTATGGCTCAATGGGGAACTCAAATTGGATCAAATTTGTCTTAATTGCCACTGCAGCACAGCCCACCCCTAAACCCACCCTGAAACTAACCTGGAAAACAGAATCACATGTGTGGGTGGGTCAGTGGCCCTTGCCAATGGAAAAGTTGTGCCTCCTTAACGATTTAATTCAGGAACAATTAAGTGCAGGACATCTCGCACCTACCACCAGTCCTTGGAACTCCCCGGTGTTTGTTGTTTTAAAGAAAAGTGGTAAATGGCGACTTTTACATGATCTCCGACACATTAATGATGCCATGGAGGATATGGGTACATTACAGCCAGGAATGCCCTCCCCAACAAGGATTCCCCGAAACTGGCATCTTGTAATAATTGATCTGAAGGACTGATTTTTTTTCTCCATTCCCTTGCATCCGGATGATGCATCTAAATTTCCCTTCCTGCAAGACGGTACCACTGGGTTGTTTTACCATAAGGCATAAAAAATAGTCCCACGATGTGTCAGTGGTTTGTTGCAAAGGCTTTGAGCCCTGTTAGAATGCAGGTCCCCCAGGCTGTTAGATATCATTATATGGATGACATCCTTATAGCAGCAGAAACACAGGAGATCATGGAAAAGCCTCTTGCTTTACCCAAAGACTCAGTATCTCAACTGGGGTGACAAATAGCACCTGGAAAGGTACAGAGATCATCACCGTGGCAGTACCTGGGGTGGAGAATTTGTGAACAGGCCATTGTCCCCCAACACCTTAAACTTAAAACTGATGTTAAGACTTTAAATTATTTACAGAAACTGTTACGAACCATAAATTGGATACAGCTGTTGTTGGGCCTAACTAATGATGATCTGCATAGCTTGTTTTATATTTTACAAAACCAGTTTTCTTTATCAAGGCTTCAGGCTGAAGACATCATTGCCACTTGCCCTGAATACCAGAGGACTCCCTCTCTTCAACAGCTAGTGGTGTCAACCCTCGGGGACTCACCTCCTCAGAATTATGGCAATCTGACGTCACTCGCTTTGCTGCATTTGGAATGTTAAAATCGGTGCCATCAATATTGCATCACTTCTTGTCGCAGATACCAGATCAACAAGAAGTCCAGGGCAAGGCTCAAGTCCTGGAAAGTGCTAACTGGGAAGGACCATATCCTTTAATAACCTGGGGAAGAGGCTATGCTTGTGTCTCCACAGGTCACGGTTCCCGGTGGTTACCAGCAAGCTGTGTGCAACCACACCTGAGGCATGAGAGGCAGCTTTTGGTGGACACTCAGGAGCCAGCTGTGGGTGCTGTGGATGCCCCTGTGCTGACAGTTTGCGGTCTCTTCAACTAATCATTGAAGCAGAATGTATGAGTAATGCTTGCTACTGCAATAGGACAAAATACACCATCTCTGTCCTTAATCACACTACAGTTGCCAACTCTTTTAAGAGAAAATGCTAGCAGTAATTGCAACTCCTTGATGGGATATATAACCTTACTAGTCACTAGTGAAAGCTGTAGCTTAGACAAAATATAGTTATTAATAAGGATGAAATGCTATAAAAATGTGTGTATTCAACTTTCTTTGTTTAGCAAGATTAAGAAGTAAGACCTCAAGTGTTTAACCTTATTAGAAACTCCCTTGGTTTTCCCCCGTGAGTGGTGGCCAGACTCTGGGTGGAACCCAACAGGAGGATGAAATCAGATGTTTCCGCTCAAAGAAAAGTGCCAGTTATTTTGGCCTGCTGATTTGGAGGCTGGACCTGCTTGCAGCGATGTTGGATGCCTCACCTACGGATGGACGCATCGCGTAGGATTTCCAGTTTGTGAGGAAGGGCACTCTAAATTCTCGCTGCATCCAGGGTTCTCCAGCAATTGCGGATCTGAATGTCAGTACCCCATTAAGTAAGTGTGCTATTCTGTATTTTCCTTGCTGTTTATTTTTGTAGTATTTAGTCATATCCCTCAAAGTAGTGAAATTAGCCTACTCTTTTACCTAGTAACTGTAACTGCTGTATTGTTTCTAGCATTCTGTGAAACTATTTTAAGTATGCTGTGTTTTTTGAAGTTTGCTTAACCCTTAATTGATAAAGTCTCGAAATAAGCCTTGCAGGTGCAGCTGCAAAACAAAGAAAGGGGAGATGTGGGAGGCAGTCGCCTGTCAGCCTTACACAGCCTCTGAGCAATAGCTAGGCTTTGATGAAGAACAGGCCTTGGAAGATAGATAAGGAACTGCTGAGTTGTGCCAAGGTGGCAGGGAAAACCAGCGGACAGCTGCAACACTGGACTGTGGAAAAGTACTAAGGTGTGAGAAGTTACCATCGCGGTAGGGTGGAATGGGCCAGGGAATATGGGAAATTAGTTCAATTGACCCAGAAACTGATAATGGACCAGCCTCTACCTCTCAAAAATTTGCTTCTTTTAGTCAACTCTGGGGTATACATCACATCACAGGTATACCACATTCCCCCACGGGGCAAGCCATAGTGGAGAGAGCACATCAAACTTTAAAAGCGCTTTTGCAAAAACAAAAAGGGGGAGAGGTCTTGGCTGTTGCAGAACCACTTGCAAAAGCGGTGTGTGTGTTAAATTACTTACGGCTCACAGGTGATAGGGAGGAACCACCAGTAGTAATACATAGTATGGGTCTGAAATCCGGTATAAGCCGGTGTGGAGATGGTGCTTTTGCTCAGTACAAAGATGTTGCTACAGGAGAGTGGAAAGGACCTGTGGAACTAAAAATGACGGGTCGAGGCTATGCCTGTGTTATTACAGATACCGGCACTAGATGGGTTCTGAGTCGATGGGTGCGACCCTGGAAGAAGGAAGTTAAGAAAGATGAAACAGAAACCGAATGAGATATTAACTTGGAGCAAGGGTTATGTTTGTGTTTTCACAGATGCCGGCTCTCGCTGGGTTCCTGCTCGGTGTGTTCGGCCTGTATTGGAACCTGCCTCAGGGTGAAGGATGGGTGGTCTCACAACCAAACGCCACTGCAAGCCCTGAAAATCCATTCTCTATATGCTTGGTAGAAATACCTGTGGATACATGGCCGAACCCACTGCAGTTTTGACTTAGCAAACAAACTAATGCTACTTCTTTAGCTTTAAGTGGTCTTTTAACTGATGTTGATAGTGTCAGACATGCTACGTTACAAAATAGAGCTGCGATTGACTTTTGCTTCTAGCGCAAGGACATGGTTGTGCTGAATTGGGAGGAATGTGTTGTATGAATCTATCTGATCATTCAGAATCTATTTTTAAAAGCATTCAGCAATTGAAGGATGGAGTCAAACGCTTACCAGAAGATGATGGCTTGGACTGGCTGACAAGGATGTTTAAAGGTTGGGGATTATCTGGTTGGTTGATAACGTTAATCAAAACTGTCGGAGCAGTCCTTTTGATTGTAGTGACTGTGCTCTTAACGTTGCCTTGCCTTATAGGCCTTCTGCAAAGGACCCTGGAGAGGACTGTCGGTGCAATGTTTTTAGCACAGGAACACAGGGGGGTCTGGATCGCTCAAAAACAAAAAGGGGGATTTGTGGCATCGCTGGAGAACAACGAACATGTTGTGAGTGATCCAGACCAAGGGGCCTCACTGTAACAGCAAGCTGCAGCTGTGTTCAAGGACATAAACAAGGCCGAGACGGCCTGAGAAACTACATTCCTGCCCAAGAGATAAAGATGTTGGAATGTTGAAAACAGGGGGCCTACCTGGGGGGAGAGCAGCGCGTGGACACCACCCTGGGACCAATCATAGAGGGCAGAAGGGCGCGTGAACAAGTAGCTTTAGCCTATTAGCAATAAGATAGCGGCGCGTGAAGCCTGTGATAGAGTATAAATTGCTGTGTAGCCTTTAATAAAGTGGCATCAACTTGATCACATTGGTCGTCTAAGTTGTGTCCGAGACTTCCACGTTGGCAGCATCCCACCTGTCTCATTTGTCGCCAGCAGACCAGATTTAGGTCTGTGTTATTTCTGAAGGTGAGCAGTCAGCTATTTTATTACCTCAGTTCTAAGAGTGAGTATATCATTGACAGATGCTTATGCCATAGAAAGTTATGGTTTATCTAAAGACTTGACAGCATATAAATATGCACAGAAAAAATACTGCCCCCACCTGTACTCCCTTACTGGCATCTTACAAAGAGTGTATTAGAATATTATTTCCTACATCTCTTCACCTCTCCAAACATGGATGACATTTGGAAATTATATGGAAAGCATATAATTACAGATTACATGATTTTACCTCTTGTCCAATAGAAGCATATTTTTATTACTTTTTACCGTTCAAAACCTCTTACTGTAGTTTTGAGTTTCCTTTGTGTAAGCAAAACACACCAGCTTCCCTCATGTCCCCACACCCCCAAATATAAGACCAATCTCTCATAAAAGTAGCATTCACAGATATGTTAAAGCATTGGTAAGGAAGATTACTGACATTAGTTTTGACCTTTTGTGGAAACACTGACATAGAGGGAACAGGATTTATTGTTTAATAAATTTTAGCCAAAAAGTTCTGGCTAGTTCAATAGCTTTCAGCAACCCACTACCCCTGAGTTCCTTGAACCTTGTGGTATCAAGAATAACAGAGCACCAAGTTCTGCAGCCCTCTTTCATAGTCCTCTCCTATATTGTGGAAGACCTGAGATCTTCATGGGCAGTAAGCAAGGGGATAGTGAGGTAGACTTTGCTCAGTGAGAGAAAAAACCCAATAACCTTAAGTTGTACTGGAATGCTTCTAAACAGAATTCTGTGAAAACAAGTTATCTATCTATCTATCTATCTATCTATCTATCTATCTATCTATCTATCTATCTATACTTTCTGAAGGGTATTTTGCTTGCTTAGAACTAGGGATTTTGTGTTATGATTCATACCATCAGTGATACTCGGCTGATACATCCCTTACACTAACTTACCTCTTAGCCCTACCTAGGTAAATGGAGAGAACTCTACTTAATCTATAACATTTAGGTAACTAAGTTACAAACAGCAACCTTTTCCTTACCTGCTGCATGCAATCCTAGTATCAGGTACATCACAGGATGAAGGACACAACTGCAATCAGGGAAATGTAAGACCTTGCTATACTGCACACATTGCCCCATTGCTAATCAGTGCTGCAGCTTTACTCACATGGTAGGAGGCAAATCACCAAATGAGCTGTGCTTAGCAGTTCCTCCTCATGACAGGCACCAAGGCTCTGTGATACCAGTACATGAAATACAGGTTCTCAGAATCTGCATTGTGAGGGACACTAAAGAAATCTTGTACACAAGAAGAATGTGTGGGTAGTAGCTTATATGTGTGTTGTGGTTTGAACTCAGCCGGTAGCAAATTGCCACGTTGCCAGTTGTTTACTTCCCCCCTCCCCCAGTGAAATAGGGGAGGGACAGAAAAAAAAAAAAAAATTGTAGGTTAAATAACAAAAATTTATTTAGCAAAAGAACAACAGTAATGATAGTAGACCAAAAGGGGTTAAATGCAGTAGTGGCTCACCGAGCGGCGACCAGTACAGAGCTCATCCCCAGCAGCGATCTCGACCCACCAGAGAAGCCTGCCCAGCTGATGCGGAAACCAAAAACAAAACAAACAACACCCGTGAGAGAGCACACGCCCGCCTATATGCTGAGCTTTGACGTCACATGACATGGAATGGTCTAATGATCAATCAGGACCCAGCCCTTCAGCTGTGCTCCCTCTCAGCCCATGGAAAGTTAACTCTATCCTGGCCAAAACCAGGAAAATCTCCATCCCTTATTCCATACCATTGATGTCATGCTCAGGTTCCAAATACATTCTAAGGAATCACCACCCCTTTATTTTTTCAGGTTTCACAGATATCATTCCCTCAGTCTATGGGCCATCCTTCCAAAATATCTGCTGAGTTCATTTAGCCCATATTTTCAGGTTCCATCTGTCATGACAGTCTTTAAGGCTGGAGGAATGAGGTGGAGCTAGCTCTGTTGGTGGAGCAGAAGGCTTTGGATGTGGCAGGAGGATGTTGTGAGGCACCAACTGCAATAACAGGGTTATTTGACAGTTCGATTCATTGGCTATTTTCATCCAAAATCAAATCTCCTTGAGGCACACAGCGGACTTCTCCGTCCTCCTGCATTACCCACCAGGTGCACCCAGGTCCTTGGGCAAAAGTGATCCCACGCATGGGTTTACCTTTACCCGATGCAGGAGTAACCCAGACGGTCTTCCCCAGCATATTTGTGTTCATCAAAACAAAGCAGTTTTCTGTGGAAACTTACCAAGAACTACTATGTTCGGCAAAAATAAGAGACATGTCCTTGGAAAGCAGATGTGTTCTAACAAGTTGAGTCTTGTTAGAGACGGATGTAACACACAGTTTAACTTACTGTGAGTGCACAGATTTTCATCCAGCCTTTCTGCTAATGTATAATGCATATAATGATAGAAGATCAAACAGCAGTCAGTTGTGCCAGAATCAATTTAAAATATAGAAAAATGCAGATTTACTATCACACACTCCATTCTGTAAGCACACACATAAAATAACACTATGTATATGATATTCTTAAAGCATGAGTAGATTACTTTCCAATTGCTGTCACCATTTCTCTGCTGCTTTGCTTATGTTATGAAAAAAAACCCTAATTTTGCTTATAATTTGTGATCAGCTGCATATTCATGTTCTTATGATGAAGTCAAGTGTTCCATTCCTTATATTGTGAACATCATTGTGGAACATTTGAAATAAGAAACATATTCCAATAAAGTGTTAGTTTTTCTTGAGATGAAAACTCTTTTGTTTCATGTAACTTTCATAAAATTAAACTTAAAATGGAGGGGAGCAAATAAAAATTCACTTTTAAAAATAAGTAAATTAAATAGTAATTGTGAAACTTAAAAAATATAGTACTTTTATTTAGCGTCTTGTCCTGAAAGGAGATAAAACTAGCCCACAATCACAATTCTTTTAAGAAATCTGTGGAAATATATTCTACATGATTTCATTTTTTAAACTACAAGTTTAAAAGCTTACTAGTATTTCTTGTTGCCTAATTTTGGTTTTTTAATTTTTTTTAAATGTAGGTAAAAGGCTATATGTTCACTTCAAGTAGAAAGGAGCATGTTCCCAAATTTGTCCAACTTGGGTTGTTCACCCTTCCTTCTAAAACATCATCAACAAAATAATTTCTTCAGTAAGCTTCCTGTAAATATACCACCTACTCTTCTCTCTCACCAGTACATTATTGATGCTCATTTAACTTTCAGAATGCAGTGTAAGTACAGTAAGATTCGATACTGGGGACATGTCACGGTCCACTCGGTGGACTCGTGATGGTTCGTTTACTACGATCTCGAAAGTGCAAAATTAAGGTGACCAACACCAAAGGGGATTGTATCAATCAAACAGTGCAACTTTATTGTGTTGCCCGTGAAGCAGCACGCGATAGTTAGAGATGGGTGAAAGAAAGGAGAAAATTAAAGTTAAGTTTAGAGAGAGGAGGAAGAGAGATTATAGCTACCACTGCTGATCTCAAGACGTCCTAACGGTCCCAGGTCCAGCTGATGCTGCGTCGTCAATCGTCGTGATCCTTGGTGGGTGTGGTGGTTTAGTCCCTGCCGGGGTCTGAGACCACGCGGCCGCTGCCCCTCCCCCACAAAGGGAGTGAAATAAAAAGCCCCAAAACTGAGATAAGGAGAGGTTTAATACAGCAGTGCAACAGCAACACAACAAATAACAACGATAACAATAACAGTAACAGTGATAACAATAAACAAAGCAAGATATCTACCACTACAGCAGTGAGAACCGAGCAATGGCATAACACACGTGCTCACCGACTCTCTCGCACTGCCGCGCTTTGGCGCCAGAATGTGATGTCAGCATGGTATATGAATAACCTGGCTAGAGCTTCCCCCCCACTGCTGGGGCAACTTAACCCTATCCTGGCTAAACCAGGACATAATCCACCCCTTTATTCTATACCATGCACGTCACATCCAGCTGCCATTTAGCAATTAGCATTAACAAAGGAAAATTAACAAAAGCACGGTATAACTCACAGTGTGTTTTCACCCACAGTCAAGTCCCCTTGTGGTACGCATCGGACCTCTCCATCCTTCTGCATCACCCACCAGGTGCACCCAGGTCCCTGAGGAAAAACAATCCCATGGATGGGTTTGCCTTTGCCCGGCGCAAGACTAACCCAGACCATTTTTCCCAGCAGATCCCTCATGCCCACCACAGGGACTCTATCCCCGTCTACAACACGTGGAAGTTTTGACTGAGCCGGGCCAGCTCGATTGGCAGATCCTCTTGTGTTGACTAACCAAGTGGCCTTTGTCAGATGTGTGTCCCAGCATTTGAAGGTTCCACCCCCCATTGCTCTCAATGTAGTTTTTCACAGTCCATTGTAGCGCTCGATCTTCCCAGAGGCTGGTGCGTGGTAGGGGATGTGGTAGACCCACTCGATGCCGTGTTCTTCTGCCCAGGCATCTATGAGGTTATTTCGGAAGTGAGTCCCATTGTCCGACTCAATCCTCTCTGGGGTGCCGTGTCGCCACAGGACTCGCTCTTCAAGGCCCAGGATGGTATTCCGGGCGGTGGCGTGGGACACTGGATAAGTTTCGAGCCATCCAGTGGTTGCTTCCACCATTGTGAGCACGTGGCGCTTGCCTTGGCGGGTCTGTGGCAGTGTGATGTAGTCGATCTGCCAGGCCTCTCCATATTTATATTTCAGCCATCGATCTTCATTCCGCTGGGGCTTCACCTGTTTGGCTTGTTTGATCGCAGCACACGTCTCACATCCGTGGATGATCTCTGCGATGGTGTCAATGGTGAGGTCCACCCCTCGATCTCGAGCCCACCTGTATGTTGCATCTCTGCCTTGGTGGCCCGAGGTCTCATGGGCCCACCGGGCTATGAACAGTTCACCTTTACGCTGCCAGTCCAAGTCCACCTGAGCCACTTCGATCTTAGCAGCCTGGTCCGCCTGCTGGTTGTGTTGATGTTCATCAGTGGCCCGACTCTTGGGTATATGGGCGTCCACATGGCGCACCTTCACAACGAGGGTCTCCACCCGGGCTGCGATGTCCTGCCATACTTCAGCGGCCCAGATGGGTCTGCCCTTGCGTTGCCAGTTGTTCTGTTTCCATTGCTGCAACCACATCCACAGGGCACTTGCCACCACCCACGAGTCAGTGTAGAGATAGAGCCTCGGCCACTTTTCTCGCTCAGCAATCTCCAAAGCCAATTGGATGGCTTTCACCTCTGCGAACTGGCTCGATTCACCTTGTCCCTCAACAGCTTCAGTGGTTTCTCGTGTGGGATGCCACACCACAGCCTTCCATCGTCGATGTTTTCCCACAATGCGGCAAGACCCATCAGTGAACAGGGCATATCGCTTCTCCTCCTCTGGCAGCTCGTTATATGGTGGGGCCTCCTCAGCACGTTTCACCTCTTGTGCTGGTGACATCCCAGCATCTTTGCTCTCTGGCCAGTTTATGATCATTTCCACTAATCCTGGGGGGTCGAGGTTCCCTATTCGAGCCCGTTGTGTTATCAACGCAACCCATTTACTCCACGTGGCATCTGTTGCATGATGTGTGGAGGCAGCCTTTCCTTTGAACATCCATCCCAGCACCGGCAGTCGGGGTGCCAGCAGGAGCTGTGTCTCAGTGCCGACCACTTCTGAGGCAGCTCGAATTCCTTCATATGCTGCCAGTATCTCCTTCTCAGTCAGGGTATAGTTAGCTTCAGAGCCTTTGTATCCCCGGCTCCAAGAGCCTAGAGGTCGGCCTCGGGATTCCCCATCTGCTCTCTGCCAAAGGCTCCAGGAAGGGCCATTCTCCCCGGCTGCGGTGTAGAGCACGTTCTTAATCTCCTGCCCTGTCCGGACTGGCCCGAGGGCCACTGCCTGGGTAATCTCCTGCTTAATTTGTTCAAAGGCTTGTTGTTGCTCTGGGCCCCATTTAAAATCGTTCTTCTTGCGGGTTACGTGGTAGAGAGGGCTCACAATCAGGCTGTAGTTTGGGATGTGCATCCTCCAGAACCCCACAGCGCCCAGGAAAGACTGAGTCTCCTTTTTGGTGGTTGGTGGGGCCATGGCTGTTATCTTGTTTATCACCTCCATTGGGATGTGGCGACGCCCATCTTTCCATTTTATTCCTAGGAACTGAATCTCCCTTCCAGGCCCCTTAATTTTCTGTCACTTGATGGCAAAACCAGCCTTCAGGAGGATTTCAATTATCTTCTCTCCTTTCTCAAAGACTTCCTCAGCTGTGTCCCCCCATACAATGATATCATCAATGAACTGCAGGTGTTCTGGAGCCCCACCTTTCTCCAGTGCAGTATGGACCAGTCTATGGCAAATGGTGGAGCTGTGTTTCCACCCCTGGGGCAATCGATTCCAGGTGTACTGGATACCCCTCCAAGTGAATGCAAACTGTGGCCTGCACTCTGGTGCTATTGGGATGGAGAAGAACGCGTTAGCGATGTCAATCGTGGCGTACCACTTGGCTGCCTTCGACTCCAGCTCATACTGGAGCTCTAGCATGTCCGGCACTGCAGCACTCATCGCTGGCGTAACTTCATTCAGGCCACGGTAGTCCACGGTCAGTCTCCATTCGCCATTAGGTTTTCTCACTGGCCATATAGGGCTGTTGAAAGGTGAGTGAGTCTTGCTGATCACCTTCTGGCTTTCTAGTCAACGGATCAGCTGATGGATGGGGACCAGGGAATCTCGGTTAGTGCGGTACTGCCGCCGGTGCACCGTCTTGGTGGCAATTGGCACTTGCTGCTCTTCAACCTTAAGCAACCCCACCACCGAGGGGTCCTCTGAGAGGCCGGGTAAGGTGGACAATTGCTCAACCTCCTCCAGGGCAGCTATACCAAAGGCCCACCGGTACCCTTTTGGGTCTTTAAAGTACCCTCTCCTGAGGTAGTCTATACCTAGGATGCATGGGGCATCTGGGCCAGTCACAATGGGGTGCTTATGCCAGTCCTTCCCAGTTAAGCTTACTTCAGCCTCTAATAGGGTCAGCTGTTGGGATCCCCCTGTCACTCCGGAGATGCAGATGGATTCGACCCCACTGTGGCTTGATGGAATCAGGGTGCACTGTGCACCACTGTCTACCAAGGCCTTACATTCTTGTGGTTCTGATGTGCCAGGCCATCAGATCCACACCTTCCAGTAAATCCGATTATCCCTTTCCTCCACCTGGCTGGAGGCAGGGCCCCTCTAATCCTGCTCACCATCACTCACTTGATCTAAGAGTGACTCCTGCAAGAATGACTTCCTGGTCCCCTCAAGAGGGTCAAGCATACTGTTGGCCATTCTATTCTGTCTGGGGGATTTCTGACTGGACACTGGAGCTGCATCTCTCTTGGAAGACTCCCCTTTCATGGTGGTCTTCCCTTTCAGCTGCTGTACTCGTGCAGCTAGGGCGGAAGTGTGCTGTCCATGCCACCTTCTCATGTTTTCCCCATGGTCGCGGAGGAAGAACCACAGGGTGCCCCGTGGTGTGTGCCTTCCACTGCCCTTCTCTTGGGTGGGTGACTTGCGGAAAAATTAACTCTACAACTTTGGAGTTGTAAAGCAGCTATGTTTATTCAGCGCTGGGCGCATGGGGGATCGCTCCACCACAAGCATGCGTGCCTTCCCGTGGTTTTTGTCTTGCTTATATGGTACAAAGTATTGTTTATTCATTAAGCGCCTATACATATTCATAGTCTATCTCCGCCTCCCCTCGCTTCTCATGGTAATTAGGTCTCCTCCCCTTGTGTCTGCGCATTGAGTTCCTTAAGTCCTCGGCAGTGGTCGTAAATTCCTGGGCAGGGGTCGGATAGATGAAGTATCTCCTCTTCCTCACTGATGAACTCTTCACCCTGTCATTCTGCGCAGGCTCATTTCTTCTTTGCTCCTTATCCAAGATCCTAGGTCATTTTGTACTGGAATCTGGGGCAATCTCACTGCTAACATACACATTCTCAAGGGCAGAAGAAGCTTCTGCCCAGACCAGAAGATAGTATCCTAGCAACATGATCAGCG
>JADKXW010014368.1:0-11328 GCA_017315185.1 Bubo scandiacus
AGGGGCATCACCCTTTTCCAGTGCAGTTTGAATTAGTCCATGACAAATAGTGGGGCTGTGCTTCCACCCCTGGGGTAGTCGATTCCAGGTATATTGGACACCCCTCCACGTGAAAGCAAACTGTGGCCTGCACTCTTCTGCCAAAGGAATTGAAAAGAATGCATTGGCAATGTCGATTGTGGCGTACCACTTGGCTGCCTTTGACTCCAGTTCATATTGGAGCTCTAACATATCTGGTACAGCAGCACTCAGTGGTGGCGTCACTTCGTTCAGGCCACGATAGTCTACTGTCAACCTCCACCCTCCATCAGACCTTTGCACCAGCCATATTGGGCTATTAAAAGGCGAATGTGTCTTACTGATGACACCTTGGCTCTCCAGTTGACGAATCAGGTCTTGGATGGGAGCCAGAGATGTTGGTTTGTGCGATACTGCCGTCGGTGCACGGTCCTCATAGCAATTGGCACCTGTTGTTTTTCAACTCCCAACAGTCCTACAACAAAAGGATCTTCCGAGAGGCCAGGCAGATTAGACAACTGTTTGACCTTCTCCGTGTTCACACTGGCCACACCAAAAGCCCATCGGTATCCTTCTGGGTCTTTGAAATACCCCCTCTTGAGGTAGTCAATGCCCAAGATACAAGGGGCTTCTGGGCCAGTTACAATGGGATGTTTTTCCCACTTGTCCCCGGTCAAGCTAACCTCAGCCTCCAGTACTGACAGTTCTTGACATCCCCCTGTCACTCCTGAGATCTAGATAGGTTCTGCCCCTCTATAACTTGATGGCATTAATGTACACTGTGCCCCGGTGTCGATTAAAGCCTGGTACTTCTGTGGATTTGATGTGCCAGGCCATCGAATCCACACTGTCCAATACACCCGATCATCCCTTTCCTCCTCCTGGCTGGAGGCAGGGGGCCTCTATTCCTGTTCTTGGTCAGAGTATTCACTGTCTGACCCTTGCCGTGCTAGGCCGGAGATTCCTTCATCAGGGCCAAGGGAGGTGATCTCAGTCTTCCTGTATCTGGGAGATCGCTGACTACTTTCTTGTGGTTTCACACCAGCTACATTAACAACCTTCTTGGATGTCTTCTTCTTGGCAGGGGTCTTTCCTTCCAAATCATGTACACGAGCTTCCAACTTAAAGGTGGGTTGACCATCCCACTTCCTCATGTCCTCCCCCTGGTCACGCAGGAAGAACCAAAGTTCGCCACGTGGGACGCACCTAGGTTTCCCTTTCCCTCTGACTGGGACAGAAGAGAACTGATTTCTTGGGGTGCTCCTGACATCCAGGGCGCTCGCCCGTAGAGATGAGGAGGTACCAAGACTCTCTTCAAAGTTCTGAAGCCAGGAAGAGACTGCCTCCACAGTTGGTGTACATCTTAGTCCTTCTCCCACATCCATTTCTGGATAGTACATCGCAGCCAAGCCGGCAGAATACGAGGATGGCGCACCTTTAATCACCTTCCTCCACATGGCCCGTGTGCACAGGACATCCTCTGGATTTTTAGGGGCTTCATCATTATCGGGATCACCATAGATGACTTCCAGCACTGCTAGTTCTCTCAGGTACTGGACACCTTCATCTGCAGTACTCCACTTCCCTGGGGAGTTGTCCGTAAGATCTTCCTTGAAAGGATATCTTGCTTTAACACTGGAAAGGAGCCATCTCCACAGACTGCAAATTGCTGTCTCTTTTCCAATTCCCCTTTCAATTCCTTGATCTCTAGCAAGGGAACCCAGCTGTTGGGCTTCCTTACCTTCCAGCTGCCAAGCATCAGCCCCATTATCCCAGCATCGAAGCAGCCAGGCAGCAATCCGCTCACCCGGCTGGCGGCTATAGTCTTTCCGCAGATCTCGCAGTTCTGATGATGTCAGGGACCGGGTAGTTTCCGCCTCCTGTTTGAGTTCTTTTACTCCCTCTTCCAAACCCTTTGCTGAAGGACCAGCTTCTTCCTCTTCTTTCTCCTCCCTTATTAATCGAGGGTATGGGCCTGTTGTTCTCCTTGTCCACTGTTTCTTTTTTACTACTGGGGCAATCTCTGTTGTTATTGTTGTTGTTTGAGTTCCCATCTCCACCACAGTCCTTTGAGAGCACTGAACTGCAGCTCGATAAGCACAGGCCAGGCCCCAGTACAGCGCTAGGAGTTGCTGATTTTCACTGGGATAGACAAGGCACCCTTCTATCAGGTGTTGTGTCAATTTTGCGGGGTTGCTTGCCTGTTCAGGGGTAAGATCCCAGGCTACAGGAGGTGATAACTGTCCTAGGAATCTGCCCAAATCCTTCCACTCCTTCTGCCACCCAGGGACAGGCCGCCTCAGGGCACATTTTGGTATTGACTCACCCAAAATTTGCCTTCTCTTACACCAAAAACCTAATGAGCTCCACAGAACCCACAATAGGCGAACAGCATTAATGAACAGTATCAAAGAGCTAACATAAGGATTAATAAGTACCTCGGGAGCCTGCAGAATAAAACTACTCTTGATGTTCCCAATTTCTTCCAGCATGTTCCCGAGCTTAGCAAAATAAAGATAAGCAGAGCAATAAACAAACCCGTGACCAGCACAAGAGCTTGTCGCTTAATAACTGCTATAGCTATAGCACAATTAATAAAAAACTGCTGTTGCCTTGCCCCAAGTTGGGCACCAAAAAAGACTGTGGTGGTTTGACCTTGGCTAAATGCCAGGTACCCACCAAGTTGCTCTATCGCTTCCCCCCCTTCCCCTTTTTTCTCAACAGGGCAAAAAGTGGAAGGA
Source organism: Bubo scandiacus (assembly GCA_017315185.1). Classification (NCBI taxonomy): domain Eukaryota; kingdom Metazoa; phylum Chordata; class Aves; order Strigiformes; family Strigidae; genus Bubo; species Bubo scandiacus. The sequence goes on from JADKXW010014368.1 coordinate 2,760, forward strand.
AAATAAGATAGGAGAAAAAGAACCCTTGTGGGTAAAACAAAAGCAGTTTTAATATAAGCAAAGCGAAGCAAAGGTACGTGCGCGGAAGCAAAAAGAAAACAGATTTATTCTCTACTTCCCATGAACAGGCGATGTCGGGCCTTCTCAGGAAGCAGGGCTCCAATAGGCGTAGTGGTTGCCTCGGAGGACCAAGGGTGACCCCACCCCCTTCCTCCTTTCTCCCAGCTTTATACTGAGCAGACGTCATATGGTCTGGAATATCCCTTTGGTCAGTTCGGGTCAGCTGTCCTGGTTGTGTCCCCTCCCAAGATCTTGCCCACCCCGTCCCACTGTGTGTGGGGGGGAAATGTGGGAAAGAGCCTTGGTGCTGTGTAAGCACTACTCAGCAGTAGCCACAACACCAGGGTGCTATCAACACCCTGCCAGCTCCCAACATAAACCACAGCACCATGAGGGCTGCTACAGGGGAAAACCAATTCTGGCTCAGCCAGACCCGGTACAGTCTTTAATAACAAGACTAGTTGTATTGAGGGAATCCAGCCTCCTCAGCCAGAAGACAGAGACTGGGAGAACGACCCCCCCGCATTCCAGGAGGTCAGTGACTGACTGCATCACATAGACATACACAAGTCTATGGGACCAGATGGGATACACCCGAGGATGCTGAAGGAGCTGGCTGGGGTGCTCGCCAAGCCGCTTTCCATCATTTACCAGCAGTCCTGGCTGACCGGGGAGGTCCCGACAGATTGGAAACTGGCCAATGTGACGCCCATCTATAAGAAGGGTCGGAAGGATGATCCAGGAAATTACAGGCCTGTCAGCTTGTCTTTGGTGCCCGGGAAGCTGATGGAGCAGCTCATCCTGAGTACCATCACACAACACATGCGGGACAACCAGATGATCAGGCCCAGTCAGCATGGGTTTATGAAAGGCAGGTCCTGCTTGACAAACCTGATCTCCTTCTACGACAGGGCGACCTGCTTATTGGATGAGGAAAACGCTGTGGATGTTTTCTACCTTGACTTTAGTAAAGCCTTTGACACCGTTTCCCACAGCATTCTCCTGGCGAAACTGGCTGCTCGAGGCTTGGATGGGCACACGCTTTGCTGGGTAAAAATACTGGCTGGATGGCCAGGCCCAGAGAGTTGTGGTGAACGGAGTTAAATCCGGTTGGCGGTCGGTCAGGAGTGGTGTCCCCCAGGGCTCGGTTTTGGGGCCACTCCTGTTTAACATCTTTATTGGTGATCTAGATGAGGGGATCGAGTGCACCCTCAGTAAGTTTGCAGACGACACCAAGTTTGTTGGGAGTGTTGATCTGCTCGAGGGTAGGGAGGCTCTGCAGAGAGACCTGGACAGGCTGGAGCGATGGGCTAAGGCCAGCTGTAGGAGTTTCAATAAGGCCAAATGCCGGGTGCTGCACTTGGGCCACAACAACCCCCAGCAGCGCTACAGGCTTGGGGAGGAGTGGCTGGAGAGCTGCCAGTCAGAGAGGGACCTGGGGGTGTTGATTGACAGCCGGCTGAACATGAGCCAGCAGTGTGCCCAGGTGGCCAAAAAGGCCAATGGCATCCTGGCCTGTATCAGAAATAGCGTGGCCAGCAGGGACAGGGAAGTGATCTTGCCCCTGTACTCAGCACTTGTGAGGCCACACCTCGATGACTGTGTTCAGTTTTGGGCCCCTCACTACAAAAAGGACATTGAATGACTCGAGCGTGTCCAGAGAAGGGCAACGAAGCTGGTGAAGGGTCTGGAGCACATGTCGTACGAGGAGCGGCTGAGGGAACTGGGGGTGTTTAGTCTGGCGAAGAGGAGGCTGAGGGGAGACCTCATTGCCCTCTACAACTACCTGAAAGGAGGGTGCAGAGAGCTGGGGATGAGTCTCTTTAACCAAGTAACAAGCGATAGGACAAGAGGGAATGGCCTCAAGTTGTGCCAGGGAAGGTTTAGACTAGATATCAGGAAGCCTTTATTTACAGAACGGGTTGTTAGGTGTTGGAATGGGCTGCCCAGGGAGGTGGTGGAGTCCCCATCCTTGGAGGTGTTTAAGAGTCGGGTTGACATAGCGCTGAGGGATATGGTGTAGTTGAGAATGGTCAGTGTTAGGTTAATGGTTGGACTAGGTGATCTTCAAGGTCTTTTCCAACCTAGATGATTCTGTGATTCTGTGAAACCCTGAGAAATAATCATAAAAATATTAACCTATTATTTCTAAGACAGGAATAATAGGAAGAACAGATACAGAAACCATGGATGATATTTGGTATTTGTTAGAACTTCTACTAGAAATCAACTTGATATTGTTTGGCAGGAGTGATCAAAAATAAAAATGCCATATGATTGCTATGACTTACTCTTTCTGAAAACACAGACCATATTGTCTATTATGTAAATATGAGTGAAAAAGGTTTTTTATAAGCATGTGGTTTCTCAGATGTGATCCATAGAGGACACAATAGAAAAGAAGGCTGTGTGCAAGTACAGTTTTGCAAGAAAGGATTGCTGTTGGAGAGGTTTCAGATCCACAATGACATTATTGCTACATTTCAAAACTCGTAGATAGAAAATACACTTTTTTTTTTACAATATTTTCAGCATCTTCATCTGAAACTACAAAAATATCTGCAAGGATTTGGGAAGCAACGCTCGGTAATGTTTCTAGATAAACTCAGAGTACTTAGACAGAAATGACAAGCTGACATAATCAGGTTACTTGCATAAACTGTTCTTTCTCTATGGTCCAAAAAAACACAGGAGGGAATTTCAGCCACTAATAAACCTAAGAAATTAAAGCATTACTCAGGGCTCAATATCTTAAAAAAATTCCTGTAGCAGTGTAGTACCACAGAGCTGTGTAGGAGATATGTGATCTATTGTTTTGCTGATTAAGGATACCAATTAAACTCGGACACCAGAGTGAAAAGAGTAGGTGTATTTTACTGGGGATAACCAAATATTGTAACAGCAGAATACAGAAAACATGCAGTAAGAAAAGGCAGAATAGTGCACCTAAAGCAACAAACAGGAAAATACAGGGTAATGCATCAAATCATTACTACACGAGAGAGAGAATAGTGATTAAGAGAAATACATCACCACTTGCATATATAATCATCATCATCCAGATCCGCAGTGGCTGGGGAGCCCCGGTTACAGCGAGGATTTGGAGAGCCTGTCCCGGCAAGTGGGAAATCCTACACGGTGCGTCCACCCGTAGGTGAGGCTTCCAAAGTCGCTGCAAACGGGCCCAGCCTTATATACCAGAGATCGACAAGCCAGAATAGCTGGCACCTTTGTTTTGAGCGGAAAGTGTCTGGTTTCATTCTCCTGTTGGATTCCACCCAAAGCCTGGCCAGGGCTCGGGGGGGGAACCAAGGGAGTTTCTAACAAGGCCAAATACTTGGGTTCTCAGCCTTGAACAAGGCTGCGAAAGGAAAGTTGGATACATTCTCTCCCCTCTACTGCTTATATTTTGTCTTTCACTAGCAAGTTTACATATTTCATTAATGACTACATGCTAAGTTAGCAGCTTCAGCTTGGGGCCTGTTGTTCAGGCTGCAGTATTTCAATGCTTTAGCACTTTTTACACCAGCATAAGTGGGTTGTTATAACTTAGTACAATACCTACTAGCACAATGGTTATCAGTTATAAAATATACAGGATTCATCTATAGGTCAACTCTGGCTTGGGCCTGTTGTCCAAGCCTTAGCACTTCATCTATTTCTGGTGGTAAGAGAATAAGATGTTGGAAGTGGGTGCCGGAAGACTAGCATTCACTTGCAACAGGATAGAGTTAGAAATATTGGACCATAAGGCATCTCAGGGAATTATGTCATACAGTTGCTTTCAAAAGCAAATCTAGTCCTAGTTTCAGAGTACCACATTTACTTGAATATAAGGCAACAATGAAGTTTCTTCATCTATTCTGGGAGAAAAAACTGTGAATTTAAATTCCTTCAGAATCCCTCCAGAACCACCTGATAGGACATTGAAGATTTTCCTAGACTGATGAAAATTCAGACAGAAACCTTGGGCTCAAGGAAGAGGATGTCATTTGCTCTATTCCCCTCTTTTCTCTACTTCATTTATAAATTAAACACAGATACTGCAAGGGAAAATTATGAAGTGATCCCACTCACTGAAAGAAGCATGTGTGTGGAAAGGGAGATTTGTGATCAGAGAGGAGAAAGGAGGGCAAGGAAAAGGCATAAAAGAGTAGGAGAAAAGAAGAGACACAGAATAGCAGCAATGTATGAGACGTGAGGAAAGTGTGAGGTGCTGGCTCCCTCATCTTCAAAGGGAATAAACATCCTTGGTTTCCTTAGGATTTTCAAATTTACACTCATCTGGTATTAAACCAAACAGCAGGTGATGTAAAGGAGCAGCCCAGAGCCTTGGAGGAAGTGGTGTCTGCAGGCTGCCAGCTGCCGGAGGAAGGTTATTTCCATTCTTCCAGCTACCTTCACCTCTCCCTCATGGAGGCAGTGATGGCAAACGTCTGAGTTCTGTGATTACCTTTCAGTTACTGTTTCTTTTGCACCCAGTACTTATTTTGGAAGGCTACTCTTGAAGCTACCAGCTCCTTGAAGATCAACAACCTTTGGAGTGGCAGGAAAAAATATTTATAGCGAGTTTATACCGATTTATTATTTTGCTCTTTCATAGCTCTTTTTGCTCCCCTGCTTGTTTTAGCCTCACTCAAAATATTTGGAGACCATAATAGTATGTTGTATCAGATTTTAGTTTCATAAACCAAACAAGCCAATTTTTATGTTTCTACTCTCAAATAACAGCTCTGAGGTTCCCTAAACATCCTTAGAGTTTCTATCTGGTTTTGGTGCAGCTAGAATTCATTTTTTTGAATGGGCTGACTAGAGCTGAACAAGGAGTTGCAGTTCAAATCTTTTCAGTGCTTTATCAAGAGAAATGGGATTTCCCTGTCTCTCTCACAAGCACATTTGTCTATTCCATAGGAATGGTAGCTCATAACCAGTGTGCAATCAACCAATACAGATCTGGTTTTGCATGGAGAATACAGAGGTACCATGGAAGGTTAGTCAAAATGCAGACTCTTGTGGTGCTTCTTGCTTTTGCAGCTCTGTTCTGCTGCTGTTCAAGGACTTTGGCCAGGCCAATGGCCATGTCAATACTCAGCAGGCTTGAGATTCAGATGGCACAGCCATCTGGTTTTTTTATCATCTACAGGTATCCCACCAGGAGGTTCAACCCAACACTCCTTTCAGAGGTATTGATACTGCTGCTAAGTTTACAGGTGTTGCCCCAGCTGATTGGCCATTCAGAACAGGGTTTGGCAGCTTGATCATTGGCTATGAATATACATGCCAGGAATATGCTGCTTCAGAGCAGCAAACAAGTCTTTCTCCTGCACCATCCCGTGCTTTGCCCTGCCTGAAACCATCCATCTCTTGTTTGATGGTGGCATTGCTTGGTATCTTGTGAAGTTACAGCCACTGCCCTGCTCATAGTTTCCATCGGGCAGCATGTTCTACAGCTCAAAACTGCCTCCATCAGAGTGCTCCAAAGAAAAGTGTTCTAAAAGAGCAGGGGAAAAAAACCAAAACAACCAACTTAGAGCTGAGCCTCTTGTTATCACTATTAAATTTTTCCAATTTATATTACTTCAGTCTTCAAGATCAGGTGATTGTGTATCATTTATCCTGTTAACATCTATCATTTAATCTCCTAGCTTGCTTTCTTTGTATCTGCATGTACAGTTCAGCCTTAGCTGATGGATGTCACCATGACTTTGTATCTTATATTAATTTGGGGAATGGCAAGACAGAGAAGTGATTTGAGTAAGCTTGGCAAGCATAAACAAAGGCTTTCTCCACAAGACAAATAATGTTAACTCAACCAAATCAACCTGGAAACTGATCAAAATTGTAAAAGGGTATAATTGAGACAAAGCTTAAGGCTTAGAGAAAGCTTGGTCAGACCTGGAAGAACGGTAACAATAAATATGGAAGGGAAGTAATCAATTATGTTGATGCGCGGAAACAAACTCTACAACTCAGAGAGAGTTATAAAGCAGGTATGTTTATTCCGGTGCCGGGGTGCAAGGGGATTTCTCCACAAAGCTTGCACACCAACAACACATTTTACCAGAAACTTATCGAGTGTGGATATACATATTCATTGGATTACATAATACAAATATACATTGTAGCAGCCAAAATAACAAGTCAGAGTGTTCTTCTTTCTTTCTGCAGGGCAGGGGCTGTTTATTTTTCCAATAGTACATACTTATGCTCTCGTTAAAGCTCTTACTTCATAATTAGCAAACCAGCAATTAGACAGCTATCAGCCTTTTCTCCTATCAGCATAAGACCACTCTAACACGCGCTGTGCAAAACAATCAACTTCTTGCTCACACGCTGTTCACACGGCGGTAACTTCTCACAGCTCAGTACTTTTCCACAGTTCAGTGTTGCAGCTGGCCGTTGTTTTTCCCTGCCACCTTGGCACAACTCGGCAGTTTCTGATCTTTCTCCCAAGGCCTGTTTCTCATCAAAGCCTTGCTGCTTCTCAGAGGCTGTGCAAGGCTGACAGGCTGATGTCAACTTGCCTCTCTCCCACGGCTGCGCAGGGCTGACAGGCCAATGTCGACTTGCCTCTCTCCCACAATACATATGCATGAGTAAGGCTGGGTTAGTTCGAAAGGCTGGTGTCAGCAGTTTATGTTCTCTTTGCACCTGCGCATTGCCTCCTGGGGGGCGTCTTCGGGAGGAAGGCTCGTAGTCTTTCTCACCTTGTTTTTCTTTCGGAGCATGCGCAGATTCTCTTGGCCAATTCCTTGAACAACAAAAGTGGTTCCAGCCGGTTTACTGCCTCTGTCTTATCTAAAAGTACTATCTTATTAGTTTCTACTGTCCATATATAGTCTACAAAGTCTCAACTTCTTAGAACACATCTGCTTTCCAAGGACATGTCTCTTATTTTTGCCGAACACAGTAATTCTTGGTAAGTTTCCACAGAAAACTGCTTTGTTTTGATGAACACAGCAGCTCTTGGTAAGCTTCCACAGAACAGTCAGGGCAAGCAGGATTATTAAGCAATATTCAGAAATCATTATAAGTTGCTATAAGTAAATAAGTTGCAAAGCAGGTGATCATTTCCTTGTATCAGTGTGGAGCTGCTACACTTAACTGTAATAATCAATTAATATTGTTTAAATGAGGAATTAAGAAGAAAAAAAGATTAACCACAAGATTTACTTGGAGTGATGCTTTCTTTGTCCCTACAGCTCTGTTCCCCCACCTGGGATCTTATCTGTCCTAGTACTCATATTTTATTACTTATAGAGGAGCATGAAATATATAGGGCATTTCACAAATCAATAGACACTCTTGGTATCCCACACAGGGTTGTTCTGGAGATAGCAGTTTTTCTTTGCCCCTGAATCTGTTCACACCTCTGATTCTCAAGTAAACATGCAATTCTTTCCCCCAGGGCTCAGTGTGTTTGGTTTTTGGTTTCTTTTATATTTTTTCTTTTATCTTCAGTCTCAGGGAGTTCTGTTTTTTGCACCCATGCAGTGGGAAAACATCATACTTCATGTAAGCCAAATATGTGAACAAGTTAAAAGGCAGAGACAGATGGAGCCATCTCTGTGATATCTAAACAAAAAACTTTTGACATAATACTAAAGCATTTGCATTAGTGTGTGAGCTTGAGCTGAAAGAACAAAACTGATGCAACAGAGTTACTCAATTGTGGATTTAGAGCCTTGTTTCTTTGCTCTTGACCTGCCGTTACTACATGCAAAATGTCATGTGCGACTTTTAGAAACTAATGAATCTAGGCTCCTAACTACTTGACATCAAAGAATATATTTATAAGCTGTGTGTTGTTTACACTTGCCTAGACTGAATTCTTTTTTATCATAGTCTCTTTCACTCTTATCACTCTTATCATATATAAGAAAGAACTGCTGTGGATCTTCATCTTTCCCCAAACAACACTGGGGACTACCACAAACAGTTTTACTGCTAGAAACCTGTATTTTTGATTTTTAGTGGAAAATACATAGAGCTTCATATGTTTCAGAGTTAACACGTGAAACCCTACCAAAAAATTACAATGACAATCCAGAAATGTAACGCAGCTTCATCATAACCATGCATGTTCTGAGCATTGCCCACAACAAACCTTAGACTGTTGCCACTCAGTCTAAAGTTTTTGTAGCTCAGTGCCTTCACTTTAGGTTATGAGGTAGTGTGTGAGAAATGTGAAACTGAGGAAGCTGTTGTTTTCTCCCTTGTGATGAAATCTGAGTTGCTGCTACTGGTAGGAATGATTCATGCTAGATTTCTTATGCTTAGTTTTGTTTGGAGAAGGTTTCCCTTGCTATTTAACTTGTCATCATCATCTTCACTCTTCCCATAGCTGATTAGTTTTATAGATCAAAATGTTGAAGCAAGGGTCTGTAAAACATGTGTATGTATGAGTTAAAATAACTTTTGAAAATATCTGTCCTTACTCCGGGGAGATCACATTGTTAGGTAAATCCTTTTGCTATCTTTCATTCCAGCCTCTTCCTGGAATACACTT
>MU209588.1:475-15210 GCA_017315185.1 Bubo scandiacus
CACAATCCACCATCCACCATCCCACAATACACTATCCACCATCCAACATCCAACATCCCAAAATCCACAATCCACCATGCACCATCCCACAATCCACCATCACGATCCACCATCCCACAATCCACCATCCACCATGCCACAATCCACCATTCAATATGCACCATCCACCATCATACTATGCACCATCCACCACCCACTATCACACAATCCACCATCCACAGTACACCATCCACCTTCCCACCATGGACCAGCCACAATCAACCATCCACCATCCCACAATCCACCATCCAGCATCCATCGTCCACCATCTACCATCCAACTTCCCACCATCCACCTTCCCACCATCCACCACACACCACCCACCATCCACCAACACACAATCCACCATCTGCCATCTACCATCCATCTTCCTACCATGGACAATCCACCATCGAGCATCCACGGTCCCACAATCCACCATCAACCATCCACCCTCCGCACCATCCACCAGCCATCATCACACAATCCACAATCCACCATCCACCATCCTACAAGCCACCATCCACCATCCACCTTCCCAACATCCCCCATCATCCATCCACCATCCACCATCCACCTTCCACCATCCCACAATTCACGATCCACCGTCCACCATACACCTGTCTCGATCCAATATCGGGGAGGGTTCTTAAATGATCCCAAGAGTGAGATTAAGATGCAAATGAGGTCAGATGCCATACAAAGCTTGTAAGCTTTATTTCATGAAATAACTGATAATAGTGATAGGACAGAAGGAAGACGAGAAGAAAGGAAAAGTCAGAATACCTAAGCAAGCAAGCAAAAGAGATGCAGCAATACTAGTTACCAACACCACAAGTCTAGTGGCATCCCGTTGGTCTGGTCTCCTTGCAGGTGATGGGGGGAATCCTGCAGGTGATGGAGAATCCTCTGCAGGTGATGGGGGGAATCCCGCCAGAGAAGAGCACGCAGTCCCTTTTATCCAGTCCCCACCATCAGTTCACACATTGCTACAGAGCTCGTTTGCATATTCACCACCCTGTGTTCCCCCATGTGCGCATGCCCAGGTGTCCACAGTGGTCGTACCAGGGTGGGGGGTGGTGGGGGGGTGGGGTGGTCGGCCATCGACGCCTTCAGCCTCCACACATCCCCCTCGTTCCCCAGCCCTGCGCGCACATGCAGCTTGATGGATGTTGTTCTAGCTCCGGGCAGATTTGGTCCTCACAGCAACAGGACGTCAAGGCCCGGCCTAGGAAATGGCACGGTGCTGAAACAGAGAGCTCACATAGTCTGACAGTCTGCGGCTCGAGGTGGGGGGTAATGGCATAACAGCGATGTCGAGACAAAATGGATGACAGAGTCCCTTACACCACCCCGTGGCTCGACATTGATGTCTTCATGGTGGCACAAAAGACAGAGGTAGAAAGAGAGAGAGAAAGGGCAGAAACAGCGTGCAGCACGGTAACAAACAATTTTTCCAGCAAATTTTCAGTCAATAAACATGTTGTTAACAATATCTTTAACCATTCTAAAATATGAATATTTTCAGCTAACAAGCATATAACTAACAACATCTCTAACAAATATGTCATGCTCAAAATTAACTAACTTTATAAAACCACAACATTCTATAAACCTATCTTAAGGTTGCGAGGAATCAGTAGAACACGACGGCAGTTTACATGGTGGACATTTAAAAGGACAGAAAAGAAGTATTAGAATAACAATTAAGATAATGGCTAACAAGGTTAAGGTTATAAAGTGAACTGAAATCAATGTTAACATTCTGGTAAGGTACCACGTGGTCTGCTGCCCTGGTCTGCCAGAGTTGGGGTCAGCATGTGCAGCGGGAAAATGGGTTTCCATGCCCCCAGCCCAGAGCGCATGAGTGGTTTAGGCCTTAAACCTTCTATTCCAAATTTAGGCAAAACCAAATAAAGACAAGATATATATAATATATATATATATAAAAAGGTCTAAATAATTGATACAGCTGCAGGCTGTAAAACACGTATTTGTTTTACACTATCAGGCGAGGCAGTAGATACGAATTGCATGTTAGATACAACATGTTGGATTAATTGAATGAAGCAGCGAATAACACATAGCAAGAACATCACAATGGCAAATGCACATAACAGATAAAATAAAAGCTGCTTTACCCATGGTGCTCCAGGTAACCAAGACCATAAATCACCATTCCAGCCATTCCATGTTTGAACGGGGACACGGGCTAGTTTCCTAATATCTGTGGTCAGCTGAAGAACTACTTCACCTACATCGTCTATTTCCAAACAACAGTTAGAGACATTTACTTTCCCACATACTCCTCCCTCTTCAGCTAGTAAATAATCTAAAACCATGCGATGTTGAAGGATTGCAGGGCACATCTGTTGAGATTGTTGAGTTAAAAGGTCTATAGCATTAGCAGTTTTATTGGTAATAATTTCTAAGACTGCTTGTAGTCAAATTATGTGGTTCAAATTATGAATCGGTTCTCTTGCCCCTGATATTGGTTCACTGGGATTCCAAGTGGCAGGCCCGTAATGATCAATTATTCTTTCAGGAGGCCACTCATTTTCCCCCCACTTTTGTGTTACACCTATTTTAACCTCAACAGATCACTTGTTGCGGGCAATCCTTTTGTCCCCTAAATTATCATATAGTCTTATTCCCAATCGAGGACCATCCGCCTCTGGAAGAAGGAAAAACAGAGGTTGGATAATCCCTATGTAACAAATCCCTGACCAGTTACCTGGTAGCAGCTTGTAAGCAGTATTTCCACAAACCCAATAATGTCCTTTTTTGGCTTTGGCACCATTAGCAAATGGTCCAGTTGCAACCTTTGGGAATTGGAAATAAATTTTGTTCTCATTTCCCAAGGGGCTGAAAAAGGTGTTTGGGTTGCTGTTTCTCCAGCCGGTACAGTACCAGGCACCAGTGTTATTTTTCCACTCACAAATTTGATGGCAAACGTGGCTGCCGTGCCATCGGAGAAAAAAGGTTTCATTTTTGTTTAACCAAAACCCTTTAAACCCTTTGTTGCGTCCAGTTTCATCAAGCCACATCCATATGGAAAAACCTCTATCTTCATTAACCAATTTAGATGTGAGCGTCCATTGACACTTGCTTTCCCCCACATTGACCCCTCCCTTCTAGATATGATTTAAGCAATAGTTACTCACAGTAGGAAACTGAATTATGTCAGTAGCAAAAGACAGACCAGGGAGAGTCTCCATCCCCTGCTGGATGAGGGAGGAAACATGGCAACAAGCGATGAGGAAAAGGCTGAGGTCTTTAATGCCTTCTTTGCCTCAGTCTTCAATAACAAGACCAGTTGTACTGAGGGAATCCAGCCTCCTCAGCCAGAGGACAGAGACTGGGAGAACGACACCCCTGCAATCCAGGAGACAGTGACCTACTGCATCACATAGACACACACAAGTCTGTGGGACCTGATGGGATACACCCGAGGGTGCTGAAGGAGCTGGCTGGGGTGCTCGCCAAGCCGCTTTCCATCATTTACCAGCAGTCCTGGCTGACTGGGGAGGTCCCGACAGATTGGAAACTGGCCAATGTGACGCCCATGTATAAGAAGGGTCGGAAGGATGATCCAGGAAATTACAGGCCTGTCAGCTTGACGTCAGCACGGGAAGCTGATGGAGCAGCTCATCCAGAGTACCATCACAGAACACATGCAGGACAACCAGATGATCAGGCCCAGTCAGCATGGGTTTATGAAAGGCAGGTCCTGCCTGACAAACCTGATCTCCTTCTACAACAGGGTGACCTGCTTATTGGATGAGGAAAAGGCTGTGGGTGTAGTTTACCTCTACTTCAGTAAGGCCTTTGACACCATTTCCCACAGCATTCTCCTGGCAAAACTGGCTGCTTGTGGCTTGGATGAGCACACGCTTTGCTGGGTAAAAAACTGGCTGGATGGCCGGGCCCAAAGAGTTGTGCTGAACGGAGTTAAATCCAGCTGGTGGCCGGTCACGAGTGGTGTCCCCCAGGGCTGGGTTTTGGGGCCACTCCTGTTTAACATCTTTATTGATGATCTAGACGAGGGGATCGAGTGCACCCTCACTAAGTTTGCAGACGACACCAAGTTGGGTGGGAGTGTTGATCTGCTCGAGGGTAGGGAGGCTCTGCAGAGAGACCTGGACAGGCTGGAGCGATGGGCTGAGGACAACTGTATGAGCTTCAATAAGGCCAAATTCCGGGTGCTGCACTTCGGCCACAACAACCCCCAGCAGCGCTACAGGCTTCGGGAGGAGTGGCTGGAGAGCTGCCAGTCAGAGAGGGACCTGGGGGGGGTGATTGACAGCTGGCTGAACAGGAGCCAGCAGTGTGCCCAGGTGGCCAAGAAGGCCAATGGCATCCTGGCCTGTATCAGAAATAGCGTGGCCAGCAGGGACAGGGAAGTGATCTTGCCCCTGTACTCCGCACTGGTGAGGCCGCACCTCGATGACTGTGTTCAGTTTTGGGCCCCTCACTACAAAAAGGCCATTGAATGACTCGAGCGTGTCCAGAGAAGGGCAACGAAGCTGGTGCAGGGTCTGGAGCACATGTCGTATGAGGAGTGGCTGAGGGAACGGGGGTTGTTTAGTCTGGAGAAGAGGAGGCTGAGGGGAGACCTCATCACCCTCTACAACTACCTGAAAGGAGGTTGCAGAGAGCTGGGGTTGACCCTCTTTTACCAAGTAATAAGCGATAAGACAAGAGATAATGGCCTCAAGTTGTGCCAGGGAGGGTTTAAACTAGATATTAGGAAGTATTTCTTTACAGAACAGGTGGTTAGGCGTTGGAATGGGCTGCCCAGGGAGGTGGTGGAGTCCCCATCCCTGGAGGTGTTTAAGAGCAGGGTCAACATAGCGCTGAGGGGTATGGTGTAGTTGGAATCTGTCAGTGCTAGGTTAACGGTTGGACTAGATGATCTTCAAGGTCCTTTCCAACCTAGATGATTCTGTGATTCTGTGATTCTGTGAATTGGCCGTGTTCCACCATCATCCCAGGTGGTGTTATCAGTCTCACTATAATTGCTTACAATTTGTGCTGTAGTGAGGGGTGTAGAGATCCACGGCCAGCTTGATAACCCTAGAGATCCTCCACAAACCCAGCAGTGGCTCAGATTATAGGTTTGGCTTACAGTTCTTGCTAACAAAACAAATTCATAATCCTTAAAGGGGTCATGTGAGTTGGGGGGAGGTGGGGGAATTGGCTTTCCTTCAGTCTTATAGGTAAATCCCCAAAATAATATGATTTAAAATAACATACACATCTTAACCAAATTTTATTAAAATCTGCGTCTGCTTCACTTCCTCCCCTGGGCGCGTCTGGGGCGCTTGCTTCCTCCCGAAAATGGAACAAGAAACAAATTTGCTTCTTGGGTTAGAAAGAGGGAACAATCCATCTAGTGTGAATCTTAAGAATTTTTCCACAGGCATCTGTTACCTTCCAGGTGAATTTACTGAGGGGTGTGTCCAACACCAGTGGCACCGTGCCTGGTGTGGGGAGTTTGACCAAGACAGGTTGTCCTGGAAAATGAGATGGATTGCTAGGGTGATCAGGGCCATGTGGGTCTTGCATGACTGTTGGAGGTTTTGGACAGAATGCTGTGATCTTTGGGCATCCATTTACTCCCCAGCAACTGTTAACGCTGGGCACTGCATCCCACACCCACTCAGCCCATCCTGGCTTATGCGGTTTGAAGAAGCATTTTAATAGACCATTTGTTCTTTCCACAATGCCATTTGCTTGTGGGTAATACAGAGCATGAAACACCCACGAAATTCCCTCCTGGGCTGCCCACTCCTGGACCACCTTGGCTGTGAAATGTGAGCCGTTATCTGATTGGGTGGACTGTGGTTTGGGGAAAATTCCAAACCATTCTGTCAGAGCCTTTATCGTGTTTTCTCCTGTTGCCTTAGCACATGCTTTAGCTTCCACTAGTCCAGATACTACCTCCACCCCTACCAGCACATAGTACTTTTCTTCTGACCTTCGAAAGGGACCAATGTAATCAATCTGCCAGGCCTCCCATAGGCCTTTTCCCTCTCTTAAGTGCAGGGGGTCACCCTCCAGAGGGTGTCTGTCCAGACGGACACGGCATTGTTCACAGGAAGATATACAAGTTTTACATTCTTCCCTGGTAACTGGCCACCCTCGGGCTTGTGCCTCGCAATAGAGATCCTTAACTCCTGAATGTTTCCGTTTTACATGTAGCCATTCTAACAGACATTCCTAATTTTCTGCTATCTGGGCGCTTTGTAGGGGAGCCAGCAGGGCTAGTTCATCCACTTCGGCATTCCAGGGGCTCACTGGGGTATCATCTTGTTGATGAGATGCTACCCATGCTACTGCAGATTTCCCTTGTCTGGCAATGGTAAGGATATCCTGCCCTTTTTCCTTTTGCCATACAGGTATTCTATTGACCTCCCATCCATTTTGTTCCCAGAATGGAAGCCATTCAGTGCAACCTTTGAACACAGCCTAAGAGTCAGTACAGATATAGAGAGAAGAAGCAGACTGAGCCTCATGTTGGAAAATGCTCCACACAGCAACTAGTTCTCCTATTTGTGCGCTACCTTCCCCTTCGGTAATGATCTGTTCCTTGGTATCTACCCGAAGTGCCACAGCTCGACATTTCCAAATTTTTCCCTCTCGCTTCGATGAGGCACCTGTAAACCAGACATTTTGCAGCTGTCCAGAAAACGGAGGAGTTACTTGTATTACAGACAAAAGCTCGGGTGTTTCCCTATCTGAACCTACCTCATCTTCACCCAACCATGACCATCCCATAATCCACCATCCACCTTCCACCATTCACCATACCACAATCCACTATCCACCAGCTGTTTTGCTGATTAGGGATACACAGATATTGCCTACACACAGCCCCCCCTCAGCCCACGCTTTGCTTTACCCCTTTGACAGTGCACAGCTTGTGCAAGGGCTGTTTCCAGAGGGCAGAGGGCCAGCTCAGAAAATAAGCCGAGCTGCAAAACACTGCACAAGCAAAGCGGTGCCTCTGCTTCCCCCCCCATCCCGTGATGTGAGCCTGAGGATGTGAGCTGGGCTCTGAGGGAGAGCACTGGCCCAGACAGCCCAACGCCTGGGCACACATCACCATGACTCACCCCAAAGTGACCACACGGAAGCTGCTGGGCCAGACGAGGATGAGGGTCCTGCAGCAGTCCAGGCCCGACGCTGTATCTTCTTGTGTGCACCTGCACGCCGCCTGTTCACTGCGCAGCACCCACAGCTCGCTGAGACGCACCCTGTGCTGCAGCCAGAAGCTGGTGCCACATCTGCAGCCAGGATGAACAGGGGCTGATGGCGAGATTGCCTTCTGGGGGGCAACTATGGCAATCCTCCTTGGGAGAGCCTCTGCACCCAGACAGAGCCCTGGGAAGGGTGGCCCAGAGTTGCTGGTCACACAAATCAGCAACATCCTTGCCAGGGAGACACCCTGACTCTTATAGCCCTGGTTTCTGACCACCTGACCCTCCCGAGGAAGCCTGCCTGGGACTTTCTTGAACACTGGACCAAAGGCAAGCCTGAGAGGGCTTTGCAAGATGTCTCCTGAGGGCTGGTATTGGAGGTAGGAGTTGGGAAGAAAGAGTACTGCCATCTTCTCTTCTTACCTGCGCTTGGCAATAGCAAGGGAAAGTCTTGGAAAAGCAGGAGGTGTCTCCGCCTCGTCCTCCCACGCCAGGTCACCTCCACGCAGTCGCAGTGGAGGAGCTCGGGATGCCGTTGGGACACGAGGACACCCAGCTGGCTGCCACCAGAGCCGCCCCTGCAAAGGACACAGTTGTGGGTGTAAGACACGGGGCTCTGCCGGGAACCGGCCATGCCTGGTGCCACAGACATGGAGCCGGAGCGGGCGTGCAGTGGGAGAAGCAGGAGGTCAGCTGGCCCATCGTGCTGTGGCCAGGCAGACACTTGTGCTGCGGAAGTGCTCAGCAAGGGGAAGAGCAAGGCCCCACAAAGCCTTCCGAGGCTGGGAAGTGATGTCCCTGTGCCAGGGCAGTGCTGCTCTGGTCAGAGCCCGTCTCTCCCCAGCACTGCCCGTGCCAGCACAGCACCGCACTGGGAGGCACTGGTGGCTGTGACACCACAGGTGGCCCTTTGTGATGCGTGGGGGGGCACACCCAGGGTGGGGGACAAGGAGCGGCTCCTACTCTAATAGCTTTTCCCACACTCCTAGCAAACAAAAGGAACTACATCCTAGCTAAGGGTCCTGAGAATCAGGCAGGCAGCTGCTGGCAAGAGTCACCTTGGAGCCAAGAGAGACACTTCGTGCCTGACTCCTGCCAGCTGAGCCAAGGCTTCCAAAAGGCAGCCTTAGGTACCTCGACTCCTACTGCCGCCACCTCTCCACACATGATGTCCAGTCCTCCCATCTGGTCCTCTGTACTGGACCGAGGGCTTAGGCCAGACTTGGAGAGACTCTGGGGTGAAGAAAAACGAGTAACAGCCTGGATTCCCTGCTCCAAACAGGCTGTGGATAGGCAATCCTCAGCAGAAAGGTGCTGACAGCTGTGGTTAAGGAAGACAATATCTGTGAGCCGAGGTCACAGGCAAGCATGCCAGTGTCACCCGAACAGTCCCACCAACCTGTTAGACTCCCCCAGCACCTTTGGTGCCACAGTCCATTTCTCTGCTTGGGCTGGGTCACAAACCTCCTGTCCCAGGGCACAAGCTTCACACCACAGGCCCAGCGTCCTCTACGGCAGCTACCCAAAATGTTTTGTTGATGTTGGAAGCATGTCCATGCCTGATAGCTGCTCAGGACTCCCGCCAGCTCCAGGCAGCTACCGCAGTCTGTTTGCCTCCTTTGAAGCAACCTGAAGTCCCAGGTAGCAGCCCCAGACTCTCCCAAGGTAGCTCTCTGAGGAGTTTTGTACATGTTCAAGGGAGGTCCATGTATTCTAACACCCTGTGACTGCTCCCAGGCAGCTCCCAGAGACTTGTGGCCTCCTCTGGAGAGAACTGATGTCCTGGGTGTCAGCCCCAGACTTCTCAAAGTAGCACCCCGAGGAGTTTTACCGATGTAGGAAGCAGGTCCACAGCCGCCAGCTCCCCAGGACTCCTCCCATGCATCTCTGTGACCATGCAGCTCCCTGTGACACAAAGTACCAGTGACCCTTTCCACCACCCCTGCAGGAGAGCGGCCTCTTGGCCGTGGTGTGATGCTCGTGCCCTGGGGCAGGAGGTCTGTGCCCCAGACCAGGCACAGGAACCCATCTTTCTTTGGGACACAAGGAGCTCGGAAAGAGATGAATAAAAACATAACAGAGAACTTGCACAAGTGTGGAGTTTTCTAACTGTTCACAACAGTCCTTTACCAGAACAGGGGAGACAGTTTCACAGCTGGCCAGGATCAGCCCAACGTGGTGCTTCCATCCTTATCCCAGGAGCTCCGTGCTGCTTTCTGCATGGGGCTGTGTCCGTGAGTCCTGCAGGGACCCATCCTTCCTGCCTCCCCTGGCAAAGGGGACAGGGGAGTCATCCCCCTCCCTCCACTGCCTGCCCTGCTGACAGTGACTCGACGCTGGGAGTAGCTCAGTTCCCTTTGGGGTTCACCAGCCCTGATTTGGGGCTCAGTGGGACTTTTGCACCTTCAGGTGCCATTTCCCAGTGCCCCCTGCGCCACCTCCCCCTCCCATACAGGCACAGAGCGGTTCTGGAGAAATGGCTTTTAGTGGAAAAAAACCAAGACCAAACGTGTCATGAAGTCTGTTCTAATGTACAATGACCCCCCCACCACCCTGCAACTGCACCAGGGGCCAGTCTCATCTCATCCCTGCTGGGGTCTACTGGCACCCTCCCACCCCAGCGCTGGCTGTCAGAGCCCTGCGCTCGCTGGGTAGTTTGGTCAGGTGCTCTTCTGCTTTTTCCCCGCTCTTCTGACATGCCAGGCTGGGGTGGGGGCAGGTCCATCCCCGCATCCCACCGTGGCTCCTGGGGCCCCATCCTGATGGTGGTAAACTGCCCCAGGATCAGGATGGCATTGGTGGGCTGGGGGACGCTGTAGTCAGGGTTGAGCAGCTCTTCGGGCAGCAAGAGAGAGCCGATGCCACGGCGGGTGATGGCTCTGTTGGTGACACCAGGGTCCCCAGGAACGGGAAGGCTCCTGGGACTGTCCTGGCTGGGCACGGAGCAAACAAGAAGCATCTCCTTGGGCAGTGCAAGGTTGCCTGCCGGGGTCCAAACACCTTGGCTGTGGGTGGCAGTACAGGGGCTGAGGAGGATGTCGCTGCCCAGAGGACGTTGCTGCCCGGGGGTGCCCCCGCAGGGGTGACCATGTCAGAGATGCTGAGCCGTGCAAACTGCCCCTCCCTGTGCTGGTAGCTGGGGAAGCACGGCGGCAGCACTGGGGGGCTGGGGCCACTGCTCTCCCCTGATGACTGTAGGGCACGAGGTGTCCCAATTGGCACTGGGGGGTCCCAGGGGCTGCCCAGGCTGGGGGGGGGGCTGTCTTGCAGACCCCGGGGCCCCACGGTAGCATCCAGCAGAGAAGCGGCGCCGCAGCCAAGCATGGAGGTGGGGGCAGGTTGGTGCTCGTCCACTGGATGTGGAAGACCTGGGGGTGGAAGAAGCAGCTGCATGGAGCCCTCTGCAGCCCTGCATGGGTGAGAGAGAGCTGTGCTGGGCCAGGGCGAGGCCCTCCAAGGGCTACCAAAAGGGTTAACAAAAGAGCAACAGTCATTGTGGCTCAATGCCCAAGTGCAAACCAGCAAGGAGTGGTGTCTCTCCAGGGTCCATAGTGGGACCAATACAGTTTAATATCGATGGGATGGATAGTGGCATCGAGTGCACCCTCAGCCAGGTGGCAGGTGACACCTGCTACCACAGGACTATTTTTGTAACCTGTTTACATTTACCCATCGTTCTGAAGCTCCCCAAGGGTCAGCTGGTGGTTCTTGCTCTGTGTAGGCACTATTTTCTGGTGATACACTATTTTAAACGGGTAAAGCACAGCAGAACACACTGTTTACAACCTGCTGAGAATCATCCCCCAGGCATAGCAGGAACAAGGGCAAAGCTTGTCTATTTAAGATGCGTTTGACTTACAGCACTGTTAAACATTCACCACCACCAGACATTTCACTAGACTGAAGGCTGACAGCAGTGTACCGGGACAGTCCTTTCTGGACACTCCTGGGTAGAAATCCTAGAGACTTTCTTTGGGTTTCTGTCCTTAAAGAGCTACAAAAAGTTTTTTAAATTAAGTATAACAAATAAAAAAATCAAACAAACAAAAACCAACAGGTAAATCCCTGAGGCACTAATGAGGAACAAAAAGTCTCCCATTAAGTCCACTACCCTTCACAAAACAGACAAATGACTTAAAGAGATTCCTGCAAAGAAACCGTGGATGGAAGATAACCCTGATAACTGCAGCACAAGTGACCAACGTGGAAACGGCAGCACTGACCCTTCTCCTGCTCCTCCTACGAGCTCCTCACCAGTTACATGAAGAGGCAAAGCCAAGGATGACTGAATAGATCTGGGCAGAAGTTTGCCCCCCCCCCCCCCGCCCCCCCCAATTCAAAATGATCGAGAAGTCTATTTGAAATATGGATTCACACCCACTATCATGGGTGATGAACCTCGCCCTAAGCACACGTTGTGCTTTGAGACAGGAGCTAAGGACCGTCTGAAGTCACCGCCATGAGCAGACATTCAAAACCAAAGCATCCAGAAGACACAGACAAACCTCTACCATTTTTTCAGTGATGTCTCAAGTCCCGCAATACTCAACACAGGACCCTTGCCCTCCTGTGTGGCTGGTGTCTTCCCATGGCTCTTCCCCAAGGCAGGAGAAATGACCATCTGTTTGGAAGTCTACACAAATTCAGAAGTACACTCAGCCCTCTGACAGTCATTACCTGTGGGCCAGAAGTTCTCCCACAGCCCAGAAGTGCCTGTTCGTCATCTAGCAGTCATTCTGCATGAACCTATCTAAAACAGTCCAACGCTCACCAGAAATGAGTTGGACGGCAGCAGAAGTAACACTGGCTGACCTAGACAGGCATATTAGACAGAAATGGTGGTTACAAGACAAAAAATGCAAAATAAACCACCAGAAGAGCAAAAAAACAACTAGAAGACACATCATACAAACCAGAGGCCCCTATCCAAACCCTAAAAAGAAAATAACCTAAAATAGGACTCTCCAAAAACCACCCAGAACATAAGCTAAGGCAAGAGACTCCCAAACAACCCAGGAATCCAGGACCAAAAAGCCCAGATTTTGTCCCTAAAAGTAACACACTTAAATGGTATCCCACCTACACTCTGGCATCCCACAACCCTAATACCCCATAACCCTAGCTCTCTGTAAGCCTGGAACCCCATAACCCTAGCACCCAATAACACTAGCTCTCCCTAAAACTAGTGTGTGATAACCCTGGAAAACCATTACCCCAGCACTGCATAACCCCAGCACCCCAACTACCGCGAAGCCCCAAGGACAAAGGCAGTCAGCAGCTGCTACCCCTAAGCAGCCAAGAAGCCCTGTTTTCATTGGGCGGGGGCACCTGCCCCAGGCGTCACCACTGGCGGAGGCCAGTGCGGTGTCACCGCCGGGGTCTGACAGCTTCTGGCCAGCGGACCTGCTGCTGGTGTCCCTGCTCACCCAGCCGGGACACTGCTTTTTCTCATGACACGCTCACCTGTGATACGTGAGCGCACAAGACAAAGACAACTGCCATTTGCAGGTGAACGTGACCAGGCAGCATCTACCCTCACAGCTACAGAGCTCAGTGGGCAACAGCTTTCCTATACAAATGTGCAAGATTCCCAGTACTTGCACATTTCCACATCAGGAGAAAACCATCTGGGCCAAAAAGCCTTTTGCTGAAGCAAAGGGTGGAAAAAAGACACTTCCTATAACAGCCAATATCCTGATAGAGACGCAATTTTTGTTTTCAGAAAGAAGCTTCATTCTGCACCCAGGTAAAAGTCAGCTGAAACCGGTACCTGCTGGCCTTCTTTCTGTCATTCCTCTGATTGAAAAATCGCAATGATGAACAAGGCAGCCTGCTGAGTTCCTAAGCAGACCAATACTAACAAAGTGTGGCATTCCCAAATACTGAGATAGCTGTAAACTTCATTCATAGTAAAAGCTGTGGAGAAAGTCACAAATCATCTCCCATTCTGCAAGTCAAATTCTTGACTATTTTCTCACTACTGCTGATTTAACTGTACATTGGTTCAAAATAACACTTAACATTCTTAACTTTTTATACCAGTAAGTTCTTGGTGCCATAAGAGAAACATTGTGCTGAGAAGGCACCATAAACATACAGCAATATTTACATATATACATTTTGCCTTCCCTTAGATGAAGCTATTTTGTAATTTAAAACCTTAGTGGAAGGATTTTTGCTTTTATTCTGATCAGACATTTAAGTGCCAGCCCCCTGCTACAGCTGCAGCAGAAGTATTCAAGCAGTTTCAGCACCAAATTAAACTTTTACTTTCCACTTAGCTGTTATTTTTTCCCCTTCCTCTTAATTTTTATACTTAGACAAACAGTTTAAGTATTTGCTTACTTGGGGAAAAACAGTGCTATCCTTCTCCTGTCATGATACGCTACCGATTTGAAGGGCAGAAGGCTGAGATCCCCAAGAAGACATTTAGAAGACTGGGAAGAATTTGAGAGTCATAAGTTGGATGTTCTTTGGCTGGCCAAAACTGAGGAGGGGGAAGAAGCCCTACAGGGAGCTCAAGGGAAGCACAAGAGAGCATGTGGGAGCCAACAGCGTGATGGGGCATGAGACAGCGCTGCCCTGCCATGTGTCAGGCACAGTGTTTTCAGGAACTGTCAGGGAGAGTTAATGCCACTGACGAGAGCACAGCTCGACTGACGTGGTGGCCCTGCTGGTCCTTCACTTACCGGAAAGATGAACTGTCCCTGGAAGGACTGGCGAGGAGAGCTGTGGGGGTTGCTGCGACATGGGAGATGGGACATGCGTGCTGACGTCAGGGGTGCTTGATTTGCTTCGGCTAGAAAAGCAAGTGGGAGAAGAGCAGGGTGACTCCTGTAAATGCAGAAGAGGGAAATACCACTTAGTTCCCAAGATTGAAGGGTGTGGGCACCAGAAAAAATGCGTACTGCCTGGCCCTGAGTAACTTTAAGTTGCAAACTGGAAGAAAACTCTTTAATGCTTAGAAGATGTGGGTTCTGCAAGAGCCTTCCAAGGGAAAGAAAGAAAGGAGGAAGCAACCAGCCAACCCCTGACTGCTCACTATGGAGCTCAGTCACCTTTTGATGGGCCTGGAGATCTCTTCCAATCTCTCCTTCCTCCAAATTAACTGCCTCTGCAGGCATTGCCTTTCAAAATACATGTTCCCTCTTCACTTTTTAATTGCTCTGATGTCTTCTTGTTTGAAACACTGAACTGTTGCTGATCAAGTATTTTGATGGCAAAAGGTGCTATGCTGACAGGATCGTTTCACTTGTGAATTGTGCTTATGTACCAGTTCAGATAATGTGGTTTCATATAGCAAGAATTATACATTTTAATCATTTAACAAGCATGGGAAGGACTTTACCATGTTTGAACTCTTCTACCGTTACCACCTGTGTTGATGCAGATCCCCTGTGTGCAGAGGAGGAGAGGCTGGGGCAAGGATCCACATTACACGGTATCTGTCTGAGGGGTTCACCTGTGGTGTTAAAACAATTGTGCTTAGCATCAACTTAGGTTGGAAAAAAGTTT
>JADKXW010014424.1:0-18263 GCA_017315185.1 Bubo scandiacus
CCCTATACCAATGGAGAGCCGAAAAGGATTAAAACCTATAGTTGATACACTTTTAGAAAAAGGAACTTTAGAACCATGCATGTCACCTCATAATACACCCATCCTCCCTGTAAAGAAACCGGATGGAACATACAGAATGGTACAAGACCTAAGAACTGTAAATCAGCGAACAATTAGTAAATTCCCCATAGTGGCAAATCCTTACACTTTACTAAGTCATATATCCCCAAAACATACTTGGTACAGTGTAATAGATTTAAAAGATGCCTTTTGGGCCTGCCCTCTAGATGAAGAATCTAGAGATTATTTTGCTTTTGAGTGGGAAGACCCGAAACGAGACGAAAACAACAATTAAGATGGACCGTGCTGCCACAGGGGTTCACAGAGTCACCAAATCTATTTGGACAGACTCTAGAAAAAATATTACAAGATTTTACATTACCTAAAGAAGTAAAATTACTACAATATGTGGATGATTTATTAATAGCAGGAGAGACTGAAGAAGGGACACGAGAGACCACTATTAAATTGTTAAATTTCCTAGATGAAAAAGGATTAAAAGTGTCCCGATTGAAATTGCAGTTTGCAGAACAAGAAGTAAAATATTTGGCACATTGGTTAAGCAAAGGGAAAAAGAAGCTGGACCCTGACAGAGTGTCTGGGATTTTATCCCTAAGACCCCCAAAAACAAAGAAAGAAATTCGACAAGTGTTAGGATTATTAGGATATTGTAGACCCTGGATTGAAAGCTATAGTGGAAAAGTAAAATTTTTATATGAGAAATTAACTAACAACCAAATTAAATGGTTTACAGAAGACGAGGAGAGATTGGAAGAAATAAAAAAGGCATTAATACAAGCACCTGTGCTAAGTTTACCAGATTTGGAAAAGCCTTTTTATCTTTTTGTAAATACAACAAATCAAACAGCATATGGCATTCTTACTCAGGATTGGGCAGGAGTAAGAAAACCCGTAGGATACTATTCTAAATTACTCGACCCGGTAAGCAGAGGGTGGTCTGCTTGTCTTCAAGCCCTAGTTGCCACAGCACTGCTTATAGAAGAAGTTAGAAAGATTACCTTTAGTGCCCCTTTGAAAGTATATACCCCACATAATGTCAGGGGTGTTTTACAACAAAAAGCAGAAAAATGGTTGACAGATAGCCGAATCCTAAAATATGAAGCAATATTAGTTGATTCTCCTAATTTAGAACTAAAAGTGACCTCTGTTCAAAGTCCAGCACAATTTTTATTTGGGGAGCCATCTGAAAAATTACAACATAATTGTTTAGAAGTAATTGAAACCCGGACCAAAGTGAGACCAGATCTAGAAGACACTGACTTAAAGAGAGGAGAAATATTATTTATAGATGGTTCATCTCGGGTAGTAGAAGGAAAAAGAAAGTCGGGATATGCAATAATTAATAAGGATCTCGACCTTATAGAATCAGGACCCCTAAGTCCATCATGGTCAGCTCAGGCCTGTGAATTGTACGCCTTATACAGGGCCTTGGAGCTATTAAAAGGAAAAAGTGGAACTATATTTACAGATTCTAAGTATGCATATGGGGTGGTCCACACTTTTGGAAAGATTTGGGAAGAGAGAGGCTTAATTAATACACAAGGAAGAAATTTAATACACCAAGAATTAATAGTGAAAATTTTAAAAGCATTAAGAGAACCAAAAGAGATAGCAGTGGTGCATGTAAGGGGACATCAAAAGGGATTAGAGTACCGAAATAGAAGAAACAATTTAGCAGATAAAGAAGCCCAGGAAGCAACCTTAAGGACTCAAGTTGTTAAAATAAAGGTAATACAAACAGAAGAAAATACCAGTGAAGAAAAACAAGACGAAAAAGAGAAGAAGTTTACCCCTGAAGAGCAAACCAAATTAGAGGGAATAGGAGCAAAATTAGAACAGGGAAAATGGACTCTGCCGGACGGGCGAGAAATGTTGCCGAGAGCATGTACCAGGCAAATATTAGAACAAATACATATGAAAACACATTGGGGTACAAAAGCATTAAGCGATCATTTTCTTAAACAATTTGGCTGTATTGGAATTTTTGAAATAGCAAAACAAATTACACAAGGCTGCCTAACTTGTCGAAAGATAAATAAGAAAGTGTTTCGACAAGTGGCTATAGGAGGGAGAAAAACTGCTTATAGACCTTTTGAGAAAATACAAGTTGATTTTACTGAATTACCTAAAGTGGGGAGGATAAGATACCTATTGGTAATAGTAGACCATTTAACACAGTGGGTAGAAGCTTACCCTGTCACCCGAGCAACAGCACAGATGGTGGTGAAGATTTTATTAGAACATTTAATACCTAGATATGGAATAGTCCAATATATTGATTCTGACCAAGGTACACACTTCACTTCTAAAATAATAAAATTATTATGTCAATCACTGGGTATTATACCCCGTGGCATCCACAAAGCTCCGGGAGAGTAGAAAGAATGAATCAGACAATAAAACAACAATTAGCTAAATTAATGATAGAGACCCAAATGCCTTGGACAAAATGTTTACCATTAGCACTTCTAAACATTAGAACAAAACCTCACAGTGAAACCGGATTATCACCTTATGAAATGCTGTACGGAATGCCATACTCCCAGGGAATGCCTTTAGGAAACAAGGTTATTGAAGATCATAATATACAGACATATATAATTACTATTGGGGAAAGACTGAAAGAACTGAGGGAAATAGGAATGATAGTTCAAACACCACCTCTGGGATTTACCATCCATCAATTTAAACCAGGAGACAGAGTAATGATAAAAACTTGGAAAGAAGAGAGTCTCTCCCCTCGATGGGAAGGACCATTCCTGGTGCTGTTAACAACAGAGACTGCTATAAGAACTGCTGAGAGAGGGTGGACTCATGTTTCTAGGGTAAAAGGACCTGTTACAGAAGAACCTCAGTGGAAGGTTGAAGCGACGCCGGGAGACCTAAAGCTTCGAATGCGGCGGAATTAGCAGAGGAATGGACTCATTAAAGCTAACTGAATGATTGAAAGGACTCTATATTGGTAACAATAAGATTTGAGGTATTTGTTATAAAGTTTTCTAATATTCTAAATGTTTGTTATAATAAGTTGTGGTATCTGTTTTATAAATAAGTGTATAAGCCGTTGTATATAGTCAAATAAGAAGTTAAATAAGAATAATAAAAAGGAGAAAAAGACTAAAAATAAGTTTAAGTGAGGGCAAGACCGGGTTGGCCTCCATTTTTGCTGTTAAGAAGATAAAAACCCGACCGTTGGCAGCAACCCAATGGGTCCAGGGATAAACAGAAAAATGTGCCATACCGGACCTCACTATAGTGGTTTCCTTTTCCTCCTAATTATATGTATCAGTCCTGTAATGACCACAGGAAGTCGAAATGTTCCATATGATCCCTTTGAAGATAATGAGTTTATTTTATTAGCCAAAACAATAAGCAAAACCTTCAATCTAAGCCATTGCTGGATCTGTGGAGGACCCTTAGGCCTATCCAGCTGGCCGTGGGTCTCTGTACCCCTTACTCCATTGCAGATTGTGAGTAATCATAGTGATGTTGATAATACTACCTGGGAAGAAAACGGAACATGGCCAGTCCAATTTCCAAATCAGGGCCGATTTTGTTTAAATAGAACTCAGAAAGGAGGAATTGATGTAGGAGAAAGTAAGTGCCAGTGGACACTTACACATAAATTGATCAACAAAGATAGAGGTATTTATATATGGTTATGGCTTAATGAACAGGGACACAGCAAAGGATTCAAGGGATTTTGGTCAGATAAAAATGAAACTGAATATGCTAAATTGTATGGAAATAACTTTTATAATCAAACCTGTGTATGGATGGATGATACGGGATCCTGGTATTGCACTATATGGATAAATAATAATTTAAATGAAGTTTTCAGTCCTTTAGGAGATAAGAACACAACCTACTTCCAGACTCCAAGGACTACAGAAGGACCATTCGCTAAAGGTACCAAAGCCAGAAAGGGCCACTATTGGATATGTGGACATACTGCTTACAAACAATTACCTGAAAACTAGCTCATGTCCCTATCCAGACGTGGAATGGCTGGAATGGCGATTTATGGTCCTGGTTACCCGGAGCACCATGGGTAAAACAACTCTTATTTTATCTGTTGTGTGCAATAGCTGCCTTAATATTTATACTGTGTATGATTCCATGCTTTATTAGACTAATTCATTCAGTTGTACAAGGAATGCAGATTGCAGCAATACCAGGGGATCCTGAGAAGTTCGGAGGTGGAACAACACATTCATTAATGATATTAAAACTGAAGAAGGAAGATAAACCAAATCTTATTCAACAAACATTAGCACATTTTGAAAATCAGGCACGAATCAATGCTATGAAAAAAGAAATGGGGGATTGTGAGATATGTTTATCTGATTCGTGCCCATGTGAGTGATAAGATGTGGTTCTTTTGTGACAGAACTCCTAGATGCTTTTGTGTTGGAAATAGGATGTTATGTACATAGTTCTTATTGTTAAAAATCAGTTGTTAAAAGGGAGCTAAAATGGCCCCCACCTTCAAGCCATATAGTAAATGGAGCTAAAATGGCCCCCATCTTCAAGCCATATAGTGTATGTCTGGATTGTTACAACTGTGGGAACACCTGTGCTGAGTCACCTCCCATAAATGGAAAACCCAAGAAAAGCCCGGGAAAACTTGTTTTACAACTTTGCAGACCCCTCAGAGTACGCCCATCAGACCCCTCAGGGTACGCCCATCATGAATATGGATGAAGACTACACTATAAAGGGACTCGTTTCTGTCGTATGGGG
This sequence comes from Bubo scandiacus, assembly GCA_017315185.1. Lineage (NCBI taxonomy): Eukaryota > Metazoa > Chordata > Aves > Strigiformes > Strigidae > Bubo > Bubo scandiacus. The sequence goes on from JADKXW010014424.1 coordinate 4,825, forward strand.
TGTGTCCTGGTAGAGCAGAGACTCCCGGCACACCCAGTGCTGTTTGCTTGTCTTTATTTAAACAATAAATTTGGAGTTGAGATTTTGAAATCTTAATGAGTCTGAGCTCATTTATAACAGTAGTAGCAGCAATACAGGCAGCTGCTCACCCATGGATGGCTGCTTTAGATGTTAAAGACATGTTTTTTATGATTCCCCTAAGAGATGAAGATAAGCCTCAGTTTGCTTTTACCTGGGAGGGGATTCAATATACTTTCAATCGACTCCCACAAGGGTATAAACATTCTCCCACTATTGCTCATAATGCTTTGGCCAAGCTTCTCGACACGGTGGAGGTGCCGTTCAGTGTTCACATATACCAGTATATAGATGATATATTGGTGGGTGGAAATACTAAAGAACAGGTAGGACAAGTGGCTGAGATCATTTGGGACCTGTTAACTAAGAATGGGTTAGATATTCCACCCTCTAAGTGCCAAGGTCCCGGACAAGAAATTAAATTTTTAGGAGCTTGGTGGGTGGCCGGAGCAATCGCAGTACCTGATGATACTTTATCAGTTATTGAGAAGGGACAGATACCAGGTAGTAAGGTAGAACTACAGCAACTGCTGGGTACGTTGGGTTACTGGAGGAAACACATACCAGGGTTTTCGGTAATTGCTCGCCCTTTATATGATTTGCTTCGGAAAAATGTGTTGCTGTTAGCTCAGCCTCTCTGTGATTCAGCGGCGCTCAGGTCACCGAGCTAATACTGCAGCGTCGCTATTAGCCTGCATTTTTAAACCTGCTGCCCACATATCAGTGGTGTGCAGATCGCAGAGACTAAAGCCGCAGGAGGTTAGACCTTTGCAGGGACACCAGTACAAATGCCAATGTGGTGGATACAAAATGTCTGTTTATTAAACTGCATATCTTGCATATATACGCTCGCCAAGTACCTCCTTCGTGGGTGTGCCCTTGACATTACAAGCCTATCCATCACCTTATCTCGTAACAAGGGAGGGCTACAGCTATTCCTTCCGTACAGCGCGAGATCTTCCGAACGCCACTCCCTACACTTCCCCCTCCCCATGCTTTATAACATCGTTATTCTTGGTTGATTGTCATTATTACGCTGTCCCAAGCGGTGGTGAGCAACACCCATATGTCAGAGAACAAAATCTTAACCTTCCTAAATAATCTACGAACTACGGCACTAATACATGTAAAGGCAATACAAATAGCAAGAAGCACACTACATAGTCTAATAGTTCCCTAACTGAGCCAATCCCAACTAAGCTAATTAGTAATCTAAGACCACACATTGTCAAGCTACCCAAACCATTCTGGATTTACAAAAGTGGCTGCGATGAAAACATAGCAAGGTTCTGCCCCTGTATTCAGAGGAAAACAGACGTCTTCGCGGTGATGTGCTCGTGCCCACTCTCTCCAATATCCTGCGTGAGTTGGCGACACGCAACCAAGGAGGGTGATCCATCACCAACACTGTAACACAAAACTCCATCTTATGTTAGATCAGGTTTTACACACCGTGCAGATATCCACTTGATTAGGCCGTCCTTTTCCACTGCTGCGTAGCAACATCTTTGTACTGAGCAAAAGCACTATCTCCACACCGGCTTATACCGGATTTCAGACCCATACTTATATATTACTACTGGTGGTTCCTCCCTATCACCTGTGAGCCATAAGTAATTTAAAACATACACCGCTTTTGCAAGTGGTTCTGCAGCAGCCAAGCTCTCTCCCCCTTTTTGTTTTTGCAAAAGCGCTTTTAAAGTTTTGATGCGCTCTCTCCACTATGGCTTGCCCCGTGGGGGAATGTGGTATTCCTGTGATGTGACGTATACCCCAGAGTTGACAAAAAGGAGCAAATTTTTTGAGAGGTATAGGCTGGTCCATTATCAGTTTCATGGGTCAATTGAAATTATTTCCCATATCCCCTGGCGCATTCCGCCCTACCGTGATGGTAACTTCCCACAGCTTAGTGCTTTTTCACAGTTCAGTGTTGCAGCTGTCCGCTGTTTTTGCCTGCCACCTTGGCACAACTCAGAAGTTTCTTATCTATTTTCCAAGGCCTGTTCTTCCTAGCTACTGCTCAGAGGCTGTGTAAAGCTGCACCTGCAAGACATATTTCAAGACTTCATCAATTAAGGGTTAGGCAAACTTCCAAAAACACAGCATACTTAAAATAGTTTCACAGAATGCTAGAAACAATACAGCAGTTACAGTTATTAGGTAAAAAGGAGTAGGCTAATTTCAGTACCCATAACTAAGGGATATGACTAGATACTACAAAAATAAACAGTAAGGAAAATACAGAATAGCACACTTACTTAATGGGGTACTAACCTTCAGAGCCGCAATTGCTGGGGAACCTTGGATGCAGCGAGAATTTAGAGCGCCCTTCCTCGCACACCGGAAATCCTACGCGATGCGTCCATCTGTAGGTGAGGCATCCAACATCGCTGCAAGCAGGTCCAGCCTCCACATCAACAGGCCAAAATAACTGGCACTTTTCTTTGAGCGGAAACATCTGATTTCATCCTCCTGTTGGGTTCCACCCAGAGCCTGGCCAGCACTCAAGGGGGAAAACCAAGGGAGTTTCTAATAAGGTTAAACTCTTGAGGTCTTACTTCTTAACACTGCTAAACAAGGAACTTAAATACACACATTCTTGTAGCATTTCATCCTTATTAATAACTACATTTTATCTAAGCTACATCTTTCACTGATAACTAATAAGCCTATATATTTCATCAAGGAGTTGCAATTACTGTTAGCATTTTCTCTGAAAAGAGTTGGCAACCATAGTGTGATTAAGGACCGAGATATTTTGTCCTATTGCAGCAGCAAGCATTACCCATACATTCTGCTTAAATGATCAGCGGAAGAGATCGCGAACTGTCGGCACAGGGGCACCCACAGCACCCACAGCCGGCTCCTGAGTGTCCACCAAAAGCTGCCTCTCATGCCTCATGTGCGGTTGCACACAGCTTGCCGGTAACCACTGGGGACCGTGACCTGTGATAACACAAGCATAACCTCTTCCCCAGGTTATTAAAGGATATGGTCCTTTCTAGTTACCACTTTCCAGTTCTTTAAGCTTTAATTTCTTCATGTTTATAGTTTAACATGGCCCCGGTGGGGTGGGCTGAGGGGCCAGGCCGGGCTGGGCCGCCGCGCACTTCCGCCACGCACTTCCGCCGCGCCGCCCGGCCCCTGACCATCAGCTAGCCCCCGACTCCGGGCTGGGCCGGGCCGCCTCCATCTCTGACTCCCAACGCTGCATGTCCGCCTTCCATTTTTCTGCTAATTCTCCTCTACGCACCTCGGTTTCCTCCCCCTGCGTTCCCCCCCCAGGGTACACAGGAGAAGGCGCAGGGGACGCAGATGGGATCACGTCTCTTTTTCCCTGCTCTCCACCCCCGTCTTCCCCTAACTGTTTGTCTCCTACGAGCCACGCCTCAGGATTTCCCGTTGTATCCTCCCCCTCCCCTTCTTCGGAGCTCGTTGAGTGCTCCTCTGGGGTATCTTTGATCATTGCATTTGCCTGCCCCCAAGCCATTAAATGCTCTGGCCTTCCTAATTTCACCTATTCTGCTAATTCCGCCTCTATTTGCGGCCAGAGCTCTGGCTTTATACGGTCTGTTAGCTCCGCTAAAACGCTGAGCCTTATCAATCCCCAAAGCATTGCTTTTAATGTCCCCGACTTCACAGAAGTCTTATATTGTTTACCCCTTAACTGTGGCATCTATGGCGCGCCATGGAGTCTCTCGTCCTGCGCAGAGCTGTATACCGCCGACTGCCACAGCTTATCTCTTCTCAAGTCATAAATCACATCATAAATCACATCGGGGTCACCATTTGTTGCTGTTAGCTCAGCGTCTCCGCGATTCAGCAGCGCTCAGGTCACTGAGCTAATACTGCAGCGTCGCTATTAGCCTGCATTTTTAAACCTGCTGCCCACATATCAGTGGTGTGCAGATCGCAGAGACTAAAGCCGCAGGAGGTTAGACCTTTGCAGGGACACCAGTACAAACGCCAATGTGGTGGATACAAAAATGTCCGTTTATTAAACTGTGTATCTTGCATATATACGCTCGCCAAGTACCTCCTTCGTGGGTGTGCCCTTGACATTACAAGCCTATCCATCACCTTACCTCGTAACAAGGGAGGGCTACAGCTATTCCTTCCGTACAGCGCGAGATCTTCCGAACGCCACTCCCTACAAAAATAGAGAATGGGATTGAACGTTACAGCATACAGAGGCCCTGAATATTTTACAGGATGAACTTAAAACCTATCAGAAGTTGGGGCCCTTACATCCACAGGACCCATTGAGGGTGGAGTGGGGGTTCACAGAACATGCCTCCTACTGCAGTGTGTTCCAGAAGGGACCGCAAGGACCGGCCAGACCTCTGTTATTTTCTTCCACTTCATTTAAGGAGACTGAACAGCGGTATACAGAGTGGGAAAAGGGACTCCTCTCACTTGTTAGGGCAGTTAAGGAGACAGAGAGGTTACATACCGCGCAGGATATTGTAGTACAAGGCCCTTTTCTCCTTTTAAATTCAGTTCTTAAGGGGTCATCTCCCCCTGAAGGGGCAGCTCAGAAGGCTACGGTACATAAGTGGTATGCCTATTTAGAGGGAGTTAGCCAGTTATTGCAGTTAAGAGAGGGCCCAGTTAAAATCTCCAAGCTTCAGCAACCTATAAATTTAGATTTGGCTTTGTTAAATCAACCCTATAAACCTTCCCCAATCAAGGAGGCACCTGAGTTGACTATAGATTCGGATATACAGGGAGTGTGGTCCACTGACGCATCTGCCTGTCGAGTGGAATCGAAATGGCAATATAAAGCAGTAGCTTTGGAAATTGGTACTGGTAAGACAATTATAGAGGAGGGAGAAGGTAGTGCGCAGGTGGGAGAGTTGCGTGCTCTTTTGCTAGCGGCAGAAAACGGTGCCACTGTGATTTATACTGACTCCTATGCAACGTATAAGGGTGCTACAGAGTGGATATGCCAGTGGGAATCTAATCAGTGGCAGGTAGGTCGTACAGAGGTGTGGAGAGCTGGGGATTGGCAACGATTGTTGGAAATAAGTAGATCGTGACCCCTGCAGGTGGGGTGGGTAAAGGGCCATGCAAGAGATGGAACCCCTGCTGCAAGATGGAATCAACAAGTAGATCATTTGGCCCAAATTAGGGTAATTAATAGTGATAAAGGAGATTGGGATCGATTGGCTGAGTGGCTACATATTAAGCTAGGTCACTCAGGGAAAACAGATCTCTATTATGAGTGTCGGTCCCGAGGATGGCCTGTGTCAATGAAGATGTGTGAAGCAATTCTTACAGCTTGTCTACAATGTCAAATGAGGCTTAAGATTAATCATCCAAATCAAGCACCAGCCCCAACATATTAAAGAAGGTAAGGCACTTTGGAGCACCTGGCAAGTTGATTATATTGGTCCTTTAAAGCCATCTCATGGAAGAAGATACATCTTGGTGGAAGTAGAGGTGGTATCAGGATTAACCATGGCTACAGCTGTTAGCGTAGCTACTGGAGACCAAACAATCCGAGTCTTAAGAGGATGGTTTGGCGTCTTGCCCATCCCTGGATGCATTCAGAGTGATAATGGATCGCATTTCACAGCTGCAGTTGTGCAAGACTGGGCACGAGAGGAAGGCATCAAGTGGGTGTTTCATACACCATATTGCCCTCAAGCTAATGGCATGGTTGAGCAAATTAATGGCTTGCTCAAGAGACATGCCAATGTTTCACGACCTAATTGGGACATAATGTTGGCACAAGCGGTTTTTATTGTCAATAACCTCTGGGGACATTATGGGAGCCCAAAAATACGAGCATTCTGTCCCATGGGATTATCAGGTGGTGATGCTCCTGTATTTGACAATCATAAGGGCCAATGCCCCCTGAAAATATATGCAGGCCAGCCTGTCATGGTGAAGTTGCCCTCAGTTGGCATTGTGCCTATGACCCTGGTAAAATCTAGGGGTTTACATGCCTGGGAGGCATAGGATAAAGGTGGAAAAACCCACCGAATCAGTGCCCGATGGATAATCCCTGATTTTTAACTTGATGCCCGGGTTCTGATCTGAGGCCTAGTTCTGGTTTTTTGTTAGGATCTTGGAGGAACAGATGACTTCGACATCCTGCTCGGCCATGGGGATCCATATGGACAATCAAGACTTGGATGACAACATGGTGCGAATGAATCTTGTGGAATTGGCAGCATTCAGAAGAATGTGATTGGACTTGGTGTTATTGTGTTAATGTCACTTCAGGTCAAAAAATGAAGAAAGTGGCAAGAGACTTGAGGCAATTGTTGTTATATTGGGCATTGATTGATTAATTGGATATGTTTGAATTTTTCTTGTTAGAATGGTTAATCAGCTTCCTTCAATTTTGAGTGTAATACATTGTATGGTTGGAGGGTTGATTGTTTAAGATTTGATTGTATAATCATCTAGGGATGACAACCCACAACGGGTATGGAGACTCACCGGGACCGCACTCCCTTTTAACCTTGGAGGCAAGAGGTGACTGCACCACCACTTCAAGGAAACCAGCCAAATCATGACTGTAGTCACGGGGTGGATTGTGGCAGGTGCATCCGCCTAATGAAAGCAGAGCTTCTTGGCTGCTGAAGTGTGGCAGCCTCTGGCTGTCTTTGTTTTCAATGTCTCGCGGTAGTTGGGGCCTTTGGCCAATGGGAGCCGCTATTGACTACAGGTCAGATTTGGCCTGGGTATAAATGGAGTCCCCTGGGGAAGCCATTTTGAGCTCGTCCCCTGAAGCAGCACGTTGCGGTCGAGGACTCTCCCCTTGGGCTAGGACGCTGCCCAAGGAAACTCCTCGAGGTGCCTTGGGTCGGGACGCTGCCCTGAGCAGGTCCTCGAGGTTGAGAGCCCTCACTTATCAGGTGAGTGATAGAGCGTTTTGGGTTGCCGTTAAACCCTAGGCAGTGAGGCTTTGTTCTGCGTTTTGGGTTGTCCTTACGCCCTAGGGAGTCGGGCTTTGTTCTGCGTTTTGGGTTGCCCTTAAACCCTAGGGAGTGGGGCTTTGTTCTGCATTTTGGGTTGCCATTAAACCCCATAGAGTTCTTTGTAAAGCTTTTTTGGTTGCCATTAAACCCTAGAAAGTTGCTCTGTTCTCCTCTCGCAGACATTCGAACCTGTAATTTATGGAGAGCTAGTTAACTGTGTTATTAATAATAAATTTTTATTTTTTTTATTTTTTGGTGGTTGGTTGTTTATTTGAGAGCCTCCGTAACAATTAGTATTTGTTAATTAGTAAAATCTGTATTACCATTAGCATTGATTATTAATATCTGATCATTAACGAAATATATAGGCTTGCTAGTCACTAGGGAAAGATGTAGCTTAGACAAAATGTAGTTATTAATAAGGATGAAATGCTGTGAGAATGTGTATCCAACCTCCCTTGTTTAGCAGTGTTAAAGATTAAGAACCCAAGTGTTTGACCTTGTTAGAAACTCCCTTGGTTTTCACCCCCGAGTACTGGCCAGGCTCTGGGTGGAACCCAACAGGAGGATGAAACCAGATGTTTCCGCTCAAAGAAAAGTGCAGTATTTTGGCCTGCTGATTTGGATATATAAGGCTGGACCTGCTTGCAGTGACTTTGGATGCCTCACCTACGGATGGATGCATCGCGTAGGACTTCCCACTTGCCGTACTCCAAATCCTCGCTGCAACCGGGACTCCTCAGCGATTGTGGATCTGGATATTAGTACCCCATTGTGTAGTAATGTTTAGGTGCATTTGCCTTGTTTAGTTATATACAGTAATAAGTAAGTGTACTATTCTGTATCTTTCTTACTGCTTATTTTTGTAGTACTTAGTTGTATCCTTTAATTATTGGTAGTGAAATCAGCCTCCTCTTTTCACTCTGATGTCTGAGTTTAATTGGCATCCTCGATCAGCAGAACAGAATTGCAGCTACCAGTCAATTTTACTCACCCTTAGGAGGGTGACTCTGAATTGTGTCAAGTAAACAAGCAATCTGCAACATAATTCATTACAGCATGAATTAAATGAGGTTCAGAAATTAACGCATGATGACATCAGGAGAGAGTTAGGCAAAAGTTTATCATGGCTCAACCCTAGGCATTAATTTGCAGGTCTGAACCTACGGATGTGGGTTTTAGCAGGCCTGGGACGTTTGATTTGTTTTGCAGGGTTTGCCATCCTGCAACGCGTATGACGCCTCCTGTCCACGGTGCAGAAGGCTGAACCGCGACTGATTGCAATGATCGCCATGGAAACGAAGCTGCAAAACAAAGAAGGGGGAGATGTGGGAATTAAGAATTGGTGGCTAGCAAAATGTAAACTGACCTTGAGGTTAGAAGAATGAGTGTGGGAAATGAGGCAACATTATGGAACACCGTGTTGTGTGAAAAACAGCAGGTCAGAACACCACCTGCAGAGTGTGGTGAGCGTGTGAGCAATAAACAGGAGGTCAGTAGGATGTAAAAGTAAAAACGAACCTATGTAAATATTTGGTAATAAAACGGGAGCTTGCACACAGTGCAGTGGCATTTGCTCTTGGCAATGCACCCCTTCAACAGACTGGTGTGAGTTTGTCATTCTTCTGCGCGTCACCCTGATCCCGGCTGGACCGAGACCGACACAGTTTCCCATCTGCAACAAACATTTGTACTCCCAGTCCCAGCAGGAAGGAATCCTTTGGGGATGCTTGTTAACCTGTGCAGCAACAAGAAATGTTTCTATAAGTACTTCAACAGCAAATGAAAGACCAGGGAGAGCCTCCATCCCCTGCTAGATGCAGGAGGAAACATGGCAACGAGGGATGAGGAAAAGGCTGAGGTGCTTAATGCCTTCTTTGCCTCAGTCTTTAATAACAAGAGCAGTTGTACTGAGGGAATCCAGCCTCCTTAGCCAGAGGACAGAGACTGGGAGAACGATCCCCCCACAATCCAGGAGGAGACAGTCAGTGACCTGCTGCATCACATGGACACACACAAGTCTATGGGACCGGATGGGATACACCCGAGGGTGCTGAAGGAGCTGGCTGGGGTGCTCGCCAAGCCACTTTCCATCATTTACCAGCAGTCCTGGCTGACCGGGGAGGTCCCGACAGATTGGAAACTGGCCAATGTGACGCCCATCTATAAGAAGGGTCGGAAGGATGATCCGGGAAATTACAGGCCTGTCAGCTTGACGTCGGTGCCCGGGAAGATGATGGAGCAGCTCATCCTCAGTACCATCATGTGGGAGAGAAGCAAATGAACATCAGCCTGTCAGCAATGCGCAGCCCCTGAGAAGCAGCCAGGCTTTAATGAAAAACAGGCCTTGGGAGAAAGATCAGAAACTGCCGAGTTGTGCCAAGGTGGCAGGGAAAAACAACGGCCAGCTGCAACACTGAACTGTGGGAAAGTACTGAACTGTGAGAAGTTACCGCTGCGTGAACAGCGCGTGAACGAGAGGGTGATTGGTCTGCACAGCGCGTGTTAGAGTGTCCTGATGCTGATAGGAGAAAAGGTTGATAGCTGTCTAATTGCTGATTTGCTAATTATGAAGTAAGAGCTTTAACCATAGTATAAGTATGTACTATTGTAATAATAAAGGGTCTTTCCTTCTGCACTTCAAGGGAGAGTCCATGCATCAATTGCCACACCATCACACAACACATGCGGGCCAACCAGATGATCAGGCCCAGTCAGCATGGGTTTATGAAAGGCAGGTCCTGCTTGACAAACCTGATCTTCTTCTACGACAGGGCGACCTGCTTATTGGATGAGGGAAAGGCTGTGGACCTTGTCTACCTTGACTTCAGTAAGGCCTTTGACACCATTTCCCACAGCATTCTCCTGGCAAAACTGACTGCTTGCGGCTTGGATGGGCACATGCTTCGCTGGGTAAAAAACTGGCCAATGGCCGGGACCAGAGAGTTGTGGTGAATGGAGGTAAATCCAGTTGGCGGCCGGTCACGAGTGGTGTCCCCCAGGGCTCGGTTTTAGGGCCTCTCCTGTTTAACATCTTTATTGATGACCTAGATGAGGGGATCGAGTTCACCCTCAGTCAGTTTGCAGATGACACCAAGTTGGGTGGGAGTGTTGATCTGCTCGAGGGTAGGGAGGCTCTGCAGAGAGACCTGGACAGGCTGGAGCGATGGGCTGAGGCCAACTGGAGGAGTTTCAATAAGGCCAAATGCCGGGTGCTGCACTTGGGCCACAACAACCCCCAGCAGCGCTACAGGCTTGGGGAGGAGTGGCTGGAGAGCTGCCAGTCAGAGAGGGACCTGGGGGGGGTTGATTGACAGCCAGCTGAACAGGAGCCAGCAGTGTGCCCAGGTGGCCAAGAAGGCCAATGGCATCCTGGCTTGTATCAGCACTAGCGTGGCCAGCAGGGACAGGGAAGGGATCTTACCCCTGTACTCGGCACTGGTGAGGCCGCACCTCGATCACTGTGTTCAGTTTTGGGCCCCTCACTCCAAAAAGGCCATTGAATGACTCGAGCGTGTCCAGAGAAGGGCAACGGAGCTGGTGCAGGGTCTGGAGCACAGGTCTGATGGGGAGCGGCTGAGGGAACTGGGGGGTTTAGTCTGGAGAAGAGGAGGCTGAGGGAGGAACTCATCGCCCTCTACAACTCCCTGAAAGGAGGTTGCAGAGAGCTGGGGATGAGCCTCTTTAACCAAGTAATAAGTGATAGGACAAGAGGGAATGGCCTCAAGCTGCGCCAGGGCAGGGTCAGACTGGCTCTTAGGAAGGATTTCTTTGCAGTAGGGGTTGTTGGGCGTTGGAATGGGCTGCCCATGGCAGGGGGGGAGTCCCCATCCCGGGAGGGGTTGAAGAGTCGGGTTGACCCAGCGCTGAGGTATCTGGTGGAGTTGGGAATGGTCAGGGTGAGGTTCATGGTTGGACTGGAGGATCTTCAAGGTCTTTTCCAACCAAGATGATTCTGTGATCCTGTAAGAGATTAGCTGGATATAAATCATCATGGGGTCTAAAGGCCAGAGGTTGGCATGTGAAACCCATATGTCAGTTTATCGTGGATTTGCCAAATAACGGTAATGACATGAGATATGCTGTGAATTTAACATGCTGGGAAGAAACCGTTACAGGAGGATTTAGAGCAGGTAGGACAAGACATCACATCCTCTGTGAAGCACTTTTGCTGGCAGAACCCCTGTTCATAGCCTGAGTGCCTCGTCCTCATCCACCAAGGGGAAGGACAGAGGGTAGATTTTACAGGCAAGGAAGATGTCACAGGCTGCCGCAGCGGGTGGCACCAGGCGCCCTGCCCGCCCCTGCAGACCCGTGCCTGCCCTGGCCTGTGCCTCACGGCATCGGCACCCCCACCAGCCCCCACTGCTCCTCTCAGCCCACCGCTGCTACCTCCCAGCCTCTCACGCGTGGCCCTCTGCGCTCGGCCCCAGTTCTGGACAGCGCTGGCCCCCCGGGCCGGGGTCGAGGGTACACAATGGGCCGCTCTCCCCAGGGCCAGGCGGGCCTCACCTCCCGTTGCCAGGCAACTGCCTCCTCACCTCGCTGGGGCCCAGCAGCCGTCCTATTCTCACCTGCAGTCGGCAGCGCACTTCCATTGGCTGCCCCCGCGCTGTGCTCGGCTCTCATTGAGCGCCCGCCGCCTCTGTCGCGTCCTCATTGGCGCGCTGCCCTCTGGCCACGTTGCATCATTTTCTCACACTATTCCCCCCGCCTCCTCCGCCAGCTGCGGCCGGCCGGCGGATGGTACCTGGGTGGTGGCAGTTGTGATTGGCCGGAGGAGCTGCTGCTCCTCAGGGTGTGGGACTGTTTTAAGGCTTTAAGGCGCTGCACATTAGTATACCGCGTTTTCTCCGCGTGGATGTGAGGAAGGTGGGGAATGAAGAGCTCGTTTGGGGAAGCTATCTCTTTAGATAGATGACGTTGGCTTGACCCCCCGAGGCCCTTGAGCAGGCCGGCATCCTCTGCCTCTCCTGGCGAGGATGGGGGGGACATGGAGCCTCATGGGGGGCCGGGGCGTGGTGGTAGGTTGGCATAGCTGGGAGTGGTGTTTTCAGTGGATGCATGCGCGTTTGAAGTAGCGTCTGAGGTGCAGCAAGAGGAGAGGGGGGAAAAAGGTGTTTCTGAGTGTCACTTGAGGCAGGTGTCAGCCTGCAAACCGCGCTGCTCTCACCTGGTTTTGCTGGTGAGGCAAAATGCATCGTGAAAGACCCCGTAGCCCTGGTGTTGGAGAAACCTGAGTGCATTTTGCGTGCTGCCTTCCCTAAGCACCCCGACTGGGTGAAGCTGTAGTAGGTGTGTCACTACCCCACGCAGCAAGGTTCTGCAGGCTGTTGCTGCAGGGCTTCCCCGGGCTCTTCCCCCGCCTGCGGAGTGTCCCCAAAGAAGTCCGAAAGCAATGGCGCCCTAGACGTGTCCCTTAATCGTCTCTGTGTTGCAACAGAGGCGCCTGGAGATAGCCAGGCAGGCGTGCCACGTCTCTTGGCGTGCAGGGCAAAGGAAGCCTGATGCTGCCAGAGATGCAATTGCTTTCTTTTCTAATAGTGTTTGTTGCACAGGTGTGGGCTTCCTGCCAGCCTACCCGTGTTGCTAACGGAGTCTCGGTCTTGGATGTGCTCGGGGCTAAACCCAGAGTACCTCGGATCCCTGTGGCACTCTGACCCCTGCAGGGAGAGATGCTTCAGAATAGGTCTTTATGAATTAGTTGAAGATACTGTCTTCTGTAGGTTGGAGGTTTTACACTGTTTGTTTCTCACTTAATCTAATTCTTTTGGCTCAGAGGTGAGTAGGGGACGTGCATGGTCCATGCCATGTTGAGTTGCAGCAATCCAGATAAAAACAGTGACAACTCGTGGTATGACAAGTGTTTTGCATTTACTTGCACTCAATACGTATAAACCTTTTATCTGTGTGTGAATAACTAGATTTATTTAAATTATATTGTAACTAAACTTACTTAAATTTTATGTTGTAACTGAAGCTACCAGATCATCACTGTTTAACTTCTGAAAAACAGCCTGAAGTGGCTTTGCTTTCATGAGCAAAGTCTGTTCTACAAGTCCTCCAGAAATAAAAAGCCAAAGGAAATCACCAAATGCCGACGCGGAAGTCTCGGACACAACTTAGACGACCAATTTGATCAAGCTGATGCCACTTTATTAAAGGCTACACAGCAATTCATACTCTATCACAGGCTTCACGCGCCGCTATCTTATTGCTAATAGGCTAAAGCTACTTGTTCACGCGCCCTTCTGCCCTCTATGATTGGTCCCGGTGTGGTGTCCATGCGCTGCTCTCCCCCCAGGTAGAGCCCCTGTTTTCGACATTCCAACATCTTTATCTCTTGGGCAGGAATGCAGTTTCTCAGGCCGTCTCGGCCTTATTTATGTCCTTGAACACAGCTGCAGCTTGCTGTTACAGTGAGGCCCC
>JADKXW010014426.1:0-15445 GCA_017315185.1 Bubo scandiacus
CCCTGGGGGACACCACTCGTGACCGGCCACCAACTGGATTTAACTCCATTCACCACCACTATTTGGGCCCGGCCATCCAGCCAGTTTTTTACTCAGCAAAGCGTGTGCCCGTGCAAGCCACGAGCAGCCAGTTTCTCCAGGAGAATGCTGTGGGAAACGGTGTCAAAGGCCTTACTGAAGTCAAGGTAGACAACATCCACAGCCTTTCCCTCATCCAATAAGCAGGTCGCCCTGTCGTAGAAGGAGATCAGGTTTGGCAAGCAGGACCTGCCTTTCATAAACCCATGCTGACTGGGCCTGATCCCCTGGTTGTCCATTATATGACTTTTAATGGCACTCGAGATGACCTGCTCCGTGACCTTCCCGGGCACCGAGGTCAGACTGACAGCTCTATAGTTTCCTGGATCCTCCTTCCTGCCTTTCTTGTAGATGGGTGTCACATTTGCCACCCTCCAGTCCAATGGGACCTCCCCAGTTAGCCATGACTTCAGGTAAATCATGGAAAGCGGCTTGGCGAGCACATCTGCCAACTCCCTCAGCACCCTTGGGTGTAACCCATCTGGTCCCACAGACTTGTGTGCATCCAAGTGGTGTAGCAGGTCTCTGACCACTTCCTCTTCAACTGTGCTGACCTCAGTCTGCTTCCCCTCCCCATCTCCCAGCTCATGAGGCTGGGTGTCCAGGGAACAGCCAGTTCCACTGCTAAAGACTGAGGCAAAGTAGGCGTTGAGCACCTCAGCCTTTTCCTCATTGACTTGCAGAAAAATTAACTCTACAACTTTGGGGTTGTAAAGCAGGTATGTTTATTCAGCGCTGGGCGCATGGGGGATCGCTCCACCACAAGCATGCGCAACCTCCGGTATCTATTGTCTTGCTTATATGTTACAAAGTATTGTATATTCATAAGACACCTATACATATTCATAGTCTACCTCCGCCTCCCCTCGCTTCTCATGGTGATCAGGTCTCCTCTCCTTGCGCCTACGCATTGAGCTCCTCAAGTCCTGGGCAGTGGTCGCAAATTCCTGGGTAGGGGTCGTGTAGATGAAGTATCTCCTCTTCCTCGCTGATGAACTCTTCACCCTGCCGGTCTGCGCAGGCTCAGTTGTTCCCTGTTTTCCGTCTGAGCCCCCAGGCCAGTTTGTACCGGACTCCAAGGTAATCTCACTGCTAACATATACATTCTCAAGGGCAGAAGAAGCTTCTGCCCGGACCAGAAGATAGTATCCTAGCAACATTATCAGCGTCTGGTAGGTTTCAGCACATAGCCCCCCTCATCCCTGCGCAAGTTCTCCTTTCTTGCGCCGTCTGAGCACCATTGTTTACATTCCCCGTCTCATTCCCCCCTTTTCTTTCTACTTAGTAAATTCTTTTACTACTAATATTCTACTTTTTAAGCCTTTAATATATGTTAGTACTACATTATAAACTAGTAAGTTCATTGCCTAAAGCCTGGATTATGATATAGAGCATCATACATAGCCCATAAGCGTCTTATAAGTCTCCAGTTCCATATGTATATAGCTGTAGTGAGGATTAACAATAGCCCTACAGATATTAGTAGTGTTATTACTGGGTGAAGTGCCGTGTTAAGGATCCCAGTGGTCGTTGGTGACCATCCTAGGAGAGTGTCCCACCAATGATGTTTCCCCACCTTCTGTACTCTTGTCAAGATTTCATGAATCTGTTCTGTATCATGTCTTACTACAACTAACATTTCTTTCCCTTTTTCTCTTACCTCCGCTAGGATGGAGAGTAGGTCTTCATGCTGTAGCATTTCCTTTATTTTCTCCAGGTTCATGCCTATAGAGGTGGAATCTATTTTCCGAAACAGATGGTACTCTGCTTCCATTACTTGGGAGCTTAACACAGGGATGACAGAGCTAAAGTCACACCCTTCAATTTTAGTGAAATTACACACACAATGATTAGAGTAGTTTCCTACCTCTTTTTCATAGCCATCGACTATCATTCTCTTACAAGAAGTACGTAGACAGATGCATCCTTCCCCTATGTAGATTAGAACTGTGTGGTTGTTGGGAGAGGGTTGGACT
Source organism: Bubo scandiacus (assembly GCA_017315185.1). NCBI lineage: Eukaryota > Metazoa > Chordata > Aves > Strigiformes > Strigidae > Bubo > Bubo scandiacus. The sequence continues at coordinate 2,055 of JADKXW010014426.1, forward strand.
TCAAAGTTGCACTCTTTCTGATGGGTGTCCAAGCACATATCTTGAGCCCTTATAGCGTTTCCTTCACAGACATATCCCTGGTGCCCCATGCTAGTACATAGATCTGTATCAATTGTTTGCCATTTATCCTCCTGCTGCCATGCCCATCCTTTATGTCCTACTGGATTGATTAGTACTCCTTCATGATACAGTCCTATGGCAGCAATAGGGTAGATTTTATATTGGGCAGCTTTTGATATGGTCAGCACGAAGGCAATTATTTTATCATTTATATCATCATATGTAAAGTTTACCATTTTCCACCAGGATTGTAGTTCTCTCTCTTGGTCAAGTGCTTTGTCCCAAATTACCTTTCGGATCTCCATAGGAAGGATTCCTTCCTCTCCTTCTCTCAAAATGTTGGAAATAATTGACTGTACCCATATCTGAGCCTGTATACAACTAAGAGCCAGGGATGTGTCTTTCTGTAAAGCCTCTATCCCTTCCACCACCAATGAATGGTCTTGGATATTAATCTTTTCCCAAGCGGGGAAAAGTTTCGTTGTTAGCCATTGATGAGTCCCTAATGTTAGTAATGATGAATGTAAAGGTTGTTGTAATTGATTCAATTCTTGGGTTGCTGTTGCCAATTTATTCATTATCACTTCTGAATCTATACTGTTCAATACTCCCAATCCTGTTCCTAAAATTCCTGTCGGATCTCTCTTTTGTCTTTGGGCAGCGCGAGACTTTAGCCAGGCTGTCCATCCCTTTTGAGCTGTTTGGTTGTACATCTGTCAGATTTACTTGTAAATGCACCTCCACCTGCTTTAGTGACCATTGGGGATTGAACAGTACAACTTGCTGACCGGTTTTTCGGATCACATATGGACCTATTTTAAAGATGTGTGGTCTTGACTCTATCACTTGCCCAGTGACCATTGTCATGACTTCTACAGATGTGACAGGTGGTGAGGTAGTGGTTCTCGTTGCTATGTAGAATTTAAAAGATAGTCCCTTTTTACCATCAGTCCAACCACATACCACCGAGAGAGTAGGGTGTTTCAAAGTGAAATTATACCAACAGTCTGGTTTGCTGGTATCACAAACCTGCCCATAACTTGACAATGCCCTGTATTTAGAACCCGATTTTTCAATCTCATATACCGTGATATGGCGTACTGACCAATGGGTAGGGTTATACCTATCTATTACTCGGCACCCTACTTTAACCTCTTGTTCTAAAGTTCCCCACAATAGTGGGACTCCATCGATATTCTCCCACTCAGTTTTTGAATAGGTTTCTGCTCCTCACAGCACTACAGTAGCTAAAGTTAAGAATGTGTTGGAACTGGAGGACTCCATACTTCCAGCATCCCAGGAGTCATCATGTCCAATGTGAGCCTGGGACCATGGCTACTCAGTGAGTCTTTGACTAAGGATTTGAGAAAAGGTGATAATCAAACTTATCCTGAAAAGCGCAGTTTTCCTGGTCGAATTTGAGTAACTTCCCATGAAGATTTGTGAGTCTTCTTCACTCGGGTGTGATGAATCCAGGCTGAGTATTCCTTAACCTTGATGGCCGTGAACGTTGTGAGCAGTACTTGAAATGGCCCTTCCCACTGCGGTTCCAGCGTTTTTTCTGTAAGAGACTTAACATACACATAGTCCCCAGGCTGTATATCATGCACAGGCCCATCCAATCCTCTACCCCGGGTACCAAACACATGCTTCCCAATTCTATTGAGCTGTTTACTTAGGGCTACCATGTATGAAGTCATGGTTTCTTCCCCAACCTGCATTGATGTTCCTTTCTGTACTGCGTAAGGTCTGCCATATAGTATTTCAAAAGGACTTAACCCTTCCTTGGCCCTCGGTTTGGCTCTTATGCGCAAAAGAGCCAAAGGGAGGGCCTGGGGCCAGGTCAGGTTTGACTCCTGGCCAAGCTTTACTATTTGCTGCTTAATCAAATGATTCATTTTCTCTACTTGGCCACTAGATTGGGGACCATACGGGGTATGAAGTTGCCAATCTATACCCAGATAGCGACTGATTTGCTGAACTATTTTTGAAATAAAATGTGATCCTCTGTCTGAGGATATAGTTGCTGGAACTCCAAAGCGTGGAATTATTTCTTGTATGAGTACTTTTGTCACTTCCCGGGCTTTAACCGTTCTAGTGGGGAATGCCTCTGGCCAACCTGAGAAGGTATCCGTTAGTACCAGTAAATATCGATACCCCCCTTTTCTTGGAAGTTCTGAAAAATCAATTTGCCATTGTTGTCCCGGTCCATTTCCCCTTCCAATCTGGCCTACCTCTATATGGGGAGTATTCTTAGGATTAGTCTGGAGGCAAAGGTCACATTGTTGAGTTACTTGTCTTACTATGGTATACAAATTTCTGGCTCTAATATTCCTGCCTTAGTATAAGTGGGCTTAACTTCTATGATAGTCTGTCCGTCAGGGACTAGAGCTCCCTCCATTTTTACCTCTCTCTTGGCTGCTTGTTTTGCCTCTCTGTCCGCCAGTTCATTTCCTTTTTCCAAATCCGTGTTCACCTTTTGGTGTGCCTTAATATGCATAATTGCCACCTTTTTTGGAAGTTGGACAGCTTCCAGTAGTCTTAGAATTTCTTTCCCATGTTTGATGAGTTTTCCTTGTGAGTTTAACAGTCCTCTTTCCTTCCAGATTGCTCCATGAGCATGTACTACCCCAAAGGCATACTTTGAGTCTGTATAAATGTTCACAGTTTTGCCTTGGGCTAATTCCAGTGCACAGATTAGAGCAATTATCTCTGCTTTCTGTGCAGATGTATTTACAGGCAATGGTCCTGATTCCAGTATCTCTTGGGTGGTAGTAACAGCATACCCAGCATACCTTTTGCCGCTCAGGACATAGCTACTTCCATCTGTAAACGAGTTTTCTGTATCTTCCATCGGGTTGTCCTTCAAATCTGTGCGGCTTGAGTAGGTTGCCTCAATGGTCTCCAGGCAGTCATGTTGCACTGGCTCTCCTGTGTTTCCGCTGAGGAAAGAAGCTGGGTTGACAATGTTAGTTACTACGATCTCTACATCGTCCTGTTCCACTAATTCTGCTTGATATTTCAGGAATCTCTGGGGCGAAAGCTAATGTCCCCCTTTAACTTCCAATACTGCCGACACTGTGTGAGATACTAATACAGTCATTTTCTGGTCCAAGGTGAATTTTCGTGCCTCCTGCACGTTTAAGATCACTGCTGCAACCGCCTGTAGGTATCCAGGCCAACCTTTGGCAGTGGTATCTAGTTGTTTGGAAAAATAGGCAACTGCCCGGCGATATGGGCCTAGATCTTGTGCCAGTATACCCAATGCAATTCCCTGTTTCTCGTGTGAAAAGAGAAAGACTGGTTTACTTACATCTGGGAGTCCCAAGGCTGGAGCTGACATTAGGGCCTTCTTTAGCAAACCAAAAGCTCGTATGGCCTCTTTATTCCATTGGAGATCTCTCTGTCCGGTGGTGGTTAGTGCGTATAGAGGTTTAACAAGTAGTCCATAGTTATAGATCCATAACCTGCACCAACCGGTCTTTCCCAGGAACGTTCGCAATTCCTTCACTGTTTGTGGCCTTGGAGTCTGACAAATTGCCTCCTTCCAAGCTTGTCCTAATGTTTTCTTTCCAGCGCTAATCTCGTAGCCCAGATAGATCACTTCACGCTGCACCACCTGGGCCTTCTTTTTAGACACCCGGTAGCCCTGAAGTCCCAGAAAATTTAAAAGGCTTACTGTCCAGGTCACACAGGCCTCTTTGGTCTTGGTGGCGATTAGGATGTCGTCTACATATTGCAGCAGCCTTCCCTCTTCAGGTGGAGTTGGGGTTTCCCGTAGTTCGAGATCTTTCACTAATTGGTTGCCAAATATAGTGGGGCTGTTTTTAAATCCTTGTGGCAGCACCGTCCAGGTTAACTGGGTTTTACGTCCACTCCTAGGATTTTCCCATTCAAATGCGAATATCTTTTGACTGGCTTCGAGGAGAGAGAGGCAAAAGAAGGCATCCTTGAGATCTAAAACAGTAAACCAGATTAGCTCAGGAGTTAATTTTGTTAACAAAGTGTATGGGTTTGCCACCACTGGGTGGAGGTCTTCCGTTATTTTATTTATTGCTCTTAGGTCCTGAACTATTCTATATGTCCCGTCGGGTTTCCGGACGGGTAGTATGGGGGTATTAAAATTGGATTCACATTCTTTTAGTAATCCTATTTGCAAAAACTTTTCTATAATCGGTTGGATCCCTTCCCGATCCTCCATTTTCAAAGGGTATTGTTTAATTCTTACCGGTTGTTGTCCTTCTTTAAGGTTTACCTCTACAGGGGGAGCATTCTTCACCCTTCCAGGCGTATCAGTGGCCCATACTCCGGGATACACTTGATTGATAATCTCCTCGCTAATTTCTCCTTCTGTGGGAACACTAGTTAGAGATAAGCTCATGATTTGAATAAGTTCTTGGTTGTTTACCTCCAGAGTAATCTCTCCATTGTTAAAGTTAATGGTTGCTCCTAATTGTTCTAATAAGTCTCTCCCCAGTAGCGCTTTTGGGGAGTTAGGCATATACAGAAACTTATGTATACCTAACTGCTTTCCTAATTCATATTTTAAAGGTTTGTAGAAATACGCCTTTTCACTTTGGCCAGTGGCTCCCACCACCATGACATAATCCCCCTCTAAGGGTATTGAATCCATATTTAAGACTGAATATGTTGCTCCAGTGTCTACCAAAAATTCCACTTCCTTCTGTTCTGTCCCCAGCTTTATTGTAACCAGCGGATCCGCTAGGGTAGATTCCCCAGGTCCCTGTCATTGTTCTTCTAAATTAGCTAACGTCTGCCGCTTTCGGCGGTTCCCCGCTTTTCCTTTGTTTTTCCATCTCCCTGGGCATTCGTTTTTCCAGTGCCCGAATTCCTTGCATATGGCACACTGATTTCTTTTGAGCGGGGGTCGCTCCAACCTCTTTTGCTCCCCCTCCTTTATTACTGCCAAAATTTTCTTGTGCCCTTTCCTGTAGTCCTCTTCCCTATTCCGAAATACCTTCCATGCTTCCTCTAATAGTGTTTCTAATTTCCTTCCCCCGGGAGGGGGTAACTTCTGAAGTTTTCTCCTAATATCCCCTGTGGCTTGCCCTAGGAACAGAGAAACCAAATGCTGTATCCCTACCTCTGAGCTCGGGTCTAAAGGAGTATTGCGGTGCATTATATCTCTCAGCCGATCCAGGAACTCTGATGGGGACTCGGATGGACCCTGTTTGATTTCATAAAGTGCTGACCAATTTATGGTCTTAGGGATAGCCCTCTCCATTCCCCTTGCAATCCACTCACGGTACCCCTGTAATCGTTCCACATGTGCAGATCGATTAGGATCCCATTTCGGGTTATCGTGGAGAGGGAGGAACTCCTTATAGTCTCCTCCAACCGCTCTATAGTGATCTTCTGCCAAATTCTGTGCCGTTTTTAAAACCAGCTGCTTTTCCGTCTCAGTTAAATGATCCAGTAACAGCTGCATCTCCAAATCAGAGGTGGAAAACGGCACCTTTACCAACATAGTACCACCCTGAGGTCTCACCGCCTCTCTAAGGGGTGCTTGGATAGTTTCAGGAGCTTTTCTTCGCGTCCGGGAGGAGATTGGGCTATCCGGAGGAATGGACGGTTCCTCCGAGTCCCCGTCTTGCTCCTGGGGCTGAGGAGGGGGTTTAAATAAGTCCTCCAAGCTCTGTTCTTTCACCCTTCTAGTCTTATCCACCCTTGTGCACCTTTGTCCAATGCTGCATGATGAGCAACACCTTTTTAATTTTCCTTTCATCTCTCCTTTATAATCCTTTTCTAGGGCAAGCACTAAGGGGTCTTGTGGTGGAACTAATCCACAATCCCTCTGCCATTCTGGATGATTTCAAAGGGTAAAGAACATATCTGCATAAGATACCTCGTCCCACTTCCCTTCTCTCCGTAAAAATAACATCAGTTGTAGCAGTGTATGGTAATCTAAGGTTCCATTCAGCGGCCATTTAGCCTCCTCTTCTAATTTATAAAGTGGCCACCACTGGTTACAATATTTAATCATGATTTTCTTACTCTCCGTGCTTCCCCTCCCCGCTATGTCTTTCCAGTGCGTGAGTATACAATCCAATGGGCTTTTCTTTACAATTCTTCCCTGCTTATTCCCCATTATTATTCTTTATTCCCAAAATCTTTTCTTTCACACAGATAGTCACTAGATTCTAATCAAAACCAGCGGAGAAGGGATTCACTTTCTAGTCTCCGGTTCATACAATGTTTTCACAAAACATACAGAGACAATGCACTATTTGAACAAATAGGAGCTTCTCATTTGTTTTACGACGACTGCGCCTCACTCACACCCTGCAGGCGCGCAGGCACACAGACACACAGACATACAAGCCCTGCAGGCACGCAGGCACACAGACACACAGACATGCAAACACTTAAAGGGCCCACCACACTTTTCACTTATACCACAAAGTATATCAAAGTTCAGACATTAACCAAGTCCGCTTGTAACATTTATCATAAACCGTTAACCATTTGCCGTAAGTTCAAAACCAAATGATTCCAGTAAATCCCACAGGTTGCAACAAACTGCAAGTACCAAACCCTGGGGTGGTCAATGACACTCCCATGAACCCCAATACCCACTTATTCAGTTGGTCGAGGTGGTCACTGACACTCCCATAACCCCAAGTCCCAGTATGGTCTCACAGAACCAAACCTAAATGGGTACCCCCTTCCTCGGGACAAGGCTGTGTGCCAGACGTCTCTGTGCGTCTTACCAGCAGCCCGTTATTCCTTTAAACATACCTTGATCCGCGAATTCGATGGTCCTTGTCTGCTCCCGCCGTGGACAGCTGGGAGCGGAGCTCCTCCGAGAAGGGCTCGGGGTGCACCTAGGAAGTCCACTCTTCAGCGGTCCCGGCAGCCGAGTAGAGAGGGTCCCATCTGGGTCGCCAAAATGACTTGCGGAAAAAATAACTCTGCAACTTTGGGGTTGTAAAGCAGGTATGTTTATTCAGCGCTGGGCGCATGGGGGATCGCTCCACCACAAGCATGCGCAACCTCCGGTAGCTATTGTTTTGCTTATATGTTACAAAGTACTGTATATTCATAAAACGCCTATACATATTCATAGTCTATCTCCGCCTCCCCTCGCTTCTCATGGTAATCAGGTCTCCTCCCCTTGCGCCTGCGCATTGAGTTCCTCAAGTCCTGGGCAGGGGTCGCATAGATGAAGTATCTCCTCTTCCTCGCTGATGAACTTTTCACCTTGCCGGTCTGCGCAGCCTCAGTTGTTCCCGGTCCTCTGTCCGAGCCCCCAGGCCAGTTTGTACCGGAATCCGGGGCAATCTCACTGCTAACATATACATTCTCAAGGGCAGAAGAAGCTTCTGCCCAGACCAGAAGATAGTATCCTAGCAACATTATCAGCGTCTGGTAGGTTTCAGCACATAGCCCCCCTCATCCCTGCGCAAGTTCTCCTTTCTTGCGCCGTCTGAGCACCATTGTTTACATTCCCCGTCTCACTCATCCTTAGTTACCATGTTTCCCCCTGCATCCAATAAAGGAGGGAGATTTTCCCTAATCCTCCTTTTGCTGTTAATGAATTTATAGAAACATTTTTTGTTATCCTTAACAGCTGCAGCCAAGTTGAGCTCTAGCTGCGCTTTGGCTCTCCTAATGTTCTCCCTGCATAACTTCACTACATCTTTATAGTCTTCATGAGAGGCCTGGCCCCTCTTCCAAAGGCGATAGATTCTCCTTTTGTTCTTGAGATGCAGCCAAAGGTCCCTGTTTAGCCAGGCCGGTCTCCTTCCCCTCCTGCTTGTTTTTCGGCAGACGGGAACAGCCTGCTCCTGTGCCTTTATGACTTCGCTCTTGAAGTATGTCCAGCCTTCCTGGACTCCCATATCCTTCAGGGCAGACTCCCAAGGGATTTTGTTAATCAGTCTCCTGAACAGGTCGAAGTTAGCCCTCCGGAAGTCTAAGGTGGCAGTTTTACTAACTCCTCTCTTTGTTTCTCCAAGGATGGAAAACTCAATCATCTCACAATCACTGCACCCTAGACAGCCTCCAACCTTTACCTCCCCCACAAGCTCTTCCCTGTTCACAAGAAGCAGGTCCAGGAGGGCACCTTCCCTGGTCGGCTCACTCACCAGCTGTGTGAGGAAGTTATCCTCCACACATTCCAGGAACCTCCTGGATTGTTCCTTCTCCGCTGTGCTGTGATCCCAGCAGATACCCGGGAGGTTAAAGTCCCCCACAAGAACAACAGCAAGTGACCGCGAGATTTCTCCCAACTGTTTGTAGAAAGCTTCATCCACCTCACTGCTTTGGTTGGGGGGTCTATAGCAGACTCCCACAGCAAGATCTGCTTTATTGGTCCTTAACCTAATCCAAACACTCTCAACCCCGTTATCACTATACTTGATTTCTGAGCTGGATTACTGAGCTTGGATAACTGAGGCAACATTACGGAACACCGTGTTGTGAGTGTGAGAAGCAGCAGGTTGGAACACCACCTGCAGAATGCATGGTGAGCGTGTGAGCAGTAAACAGATAAAACCTGAAGGTCAGTAGGATATAGAAGTAGAAATGAAATTATGTAAACAATTGGTAATAAATTGGGAGCTTGGAGACAGTGCAGCGACATTTGCTCTTGGCAATGCTCCCCGTTCAACAAATCTGAGTGAGTTTGTCATGATTCAGCATGTCACCCTGATCCTGGCTGGTCCGACTTGGTAGGCATGCAAGTTCAGGGCATGGATGCCCACAATCGCATTTCCTCGTGCACCAGGTTTATTTTGTCAGGCTCCAAGCAGCCCCAGGGCAGTACAGTGGTCCCATCCCTGGGGGACTGGGTCAGGGAGGGGCCAGGGCTGTTTTCGTTCCTCAGGTGAAGGCAAATTGACACAAGTTCCCAAAAGAGCTGGGCAGGGGCGTGGCAGAGAATGTGTCAGCTAGCTAGAGGCATCCAGATGTGCTCCAGCAGCTCCAGGGCTGCTGCCCCACCATGATTCTGCTGGCCCCATATGCCACCCCACAGTGGTTTGCCCCACAGTGAGTGCACACCCCTGGGGTGGCATCGCCCTGTCCCACACTGTACTGCAGTGCCTCTAGCATCCCTTTGGTGTCCCCAGACACCTGTGCTGCCCAGTCAGGTCGCCCTGAGGACAAGCCCATGCACATCTGGTGAGGAAGAGCACTCTGGGGTGCAAGCTGGGGCAGGGTGCCCAGGCTGCCACCCCACCCCCTCCAGCATAGGCATACCATGGATGCACCAGTGGGATCACAGCCAGCAGCATGCACCCCAGAACCCTCCACAGCGAGCACCTGTCCCTTGGGGCACCCAGGCACCCACCTCCAGCGGTGGCGGGGCTTGTGCAACCTTGGCACGAGGGGGCCCTTTGCTGAGCCTGAGCACCGGGACATGTCTCTCCCTCATCCCCGCAGCTGCGTGGCAGATGGGCTTGGAGGGGCCCCTGCTTGGTATGGGGCTGAGCGCCTGGAAGGAGGAGCAGTCCCTGCTGGGGGCCCTGGCTGGCCAAGGCCAGAGGGGCCAGGAACAGCCCTAGCCAGGAAAAACAGGCCCGCAGCGGCCCCAGCAGCGCACACTGCAGAGTGCTGGAATAGCAGCCCTCACACTTGCAGCCAGAGCCCACTTCATGCTGTTGATGGGCCCTTCTTCTACCTGGCCTCTCGGGATGGAGGCCAGGGGCTGGCAAGGGATGGCAGCAAGGGTAGCTGTTCCATACCACAGGGTGAGCAGGTGTTGTGTTTTCAGCCCAGAGAGCAACTGAGCACGATGCAGCTGCTCACTCACCCCTTCCCCTTCAGGACTGGGAAGGAGAAGATAAAGCAAAAGGCTCAGGAATCAAGATAAGGAAAGATAGGGATGACTCAACCATTACGGTCACAGGCAAAAGACAGACTCATTAGGGGAAGAAAAAGAACATCACTTTAATTCAAACACCACCACCAAAACCACTTAACAGACAGAGTAGGTGTTGTGGTTTGAACTCAGCCGGTAGCAAATTGCCACGTGGCCAGTTGTTTACTTCCCCGCCCCCGCCCCCCCCCCTCCTCCCCCCCTCCCCCCGGTGACATAGGAGAGGGACAGGAAAAAAAAGAAATCTGTAGGTTAAATAACAAAAATTTACTAGCAAAAGCAACAGTAATGATAGTAGTGCAAAACGGGTAAAATGCAGTAGTGGCTCACCGAACAGTGACCGGTACAGAGCCCGTCCCCAGCAGCGATCTCAACCCACCAGAGAAGCCCGCCCAGCCGATCCGGAAACCGAAAACAAAATAAACAATGCCTGTGAGAGAGAACGCGCCTGCATATATGCTGAGCTTTGATGTCACATGACATGGAATGCTCCAAGGATCAATCAGGACCCAGCCCTTCAGCTGTGCTCCCTCTCAGCCCACAGAAAGTTAACTCTATCCTGGCCAAAACCAGGACAGTCTCCACGCCTTATTCCATACCATTGACGTCATGCTCAGGTTCCAAATACATTCTAAGGAATCACCAACCCTGTCTATGGGCCATCCTTCCAAAATGTCTACTGAGTTCATTTAGTCCATAACTTTGGGTTCCATCTGTCATGACAATCTTTAAGTCTGGAGGAATGAAGTGGAGCTAGCTCAGTCGGTGGAGCAGAAGGCTTTGGATGTGGCAGGAAGATGTTATGAGGCACCAATTGTAATAATAGGGTTATGTGACAGTTCGATTCATTCGCTATTTTCACTTAAAACCAAATCTCCTTGAGGCACGCATTGGACTTCTCCGTCCTCCTGCATTACCCACCAGGTGCACGCAGGTCCTTGGGCAAAAGTAATCCCACACATGGGTTTACCTTTACCCAAGGCAGGAGTAACCCAGACGGTATTCCCCAGTATATTTTTCATGTGCACTACGGGGAATTTATCCCCATCTACAGTATGTAGGAGGTTTGACTGAGCAGGGCCAGTTTGCTTGGCAGATCCTCTGGTATTGACTAACCAGGCGGCTTTTGCTAAATGCACGTCCCAGTGTTTGAAAGTTCCACCACCCATTGCTCTCAGTGTAGTTTTTAGCAATCCATTGTATCGCTCAATTTTCCCAGAGGCTGGTGCATGGTAGGTGTGGTGGTTTAGTCCCTGCCGGGGTCTGAGACCACGCGGCCGCTGCCCCTCCCCCACAAAGGGAGTGAAATACAAAGCCCCGGGGCTGAGATAAGGAGAGGTTTAATACAACAGTGCAACAGCAACAAAACAAACAACAACAATAACAATAACAGTAACAGTAATAACAATGAACAGAGCAAGATATGTACCGATACAGCAGTGAGAGCAAGAGATGGCATAACACATGCGTTAACCGACTCTCCCGCGCTGCCGCGCTTGGGCACCCGGAGGTGACGTCAGCATGTGTCCTGGTTGAGCCAGGATAGGGTTAAGTTTCACCAGCAGTGGGGGGGGAGCTCTAGCCGGGTTATTCAGATACCGTGCGGATGGATGTCACATCCTGGCGCGGGAGCGCGGGGCGCGTGGTTTTGTACATCTGGTCCTCTCACTGCTGTATTGGTAGATATTTTGCTCTGTTCATTGCTATCACTATTACTGTTATTGTTATTGTTGTTGTTTGTTGTGTCTTGCTGATGACTCCTTGGCTCTCTAGCTGACGAATCAGTTTATGGATAGGGATTACAGTCTCGATTGGTGGGATATTGCCATTGGTGCGCTGTTGTAGTAGCAACTGACACCCGTTGTTCTTCGACCCTCAGCAATCCCTCAACAGAAGGATCCCCTGAGAGACCAGGTAACACAGACAGCTGTTTAATTCCTTCTGTTTCCAAGGCAGCTATACCAAAAGCCCACCGATACCCTTTTGGGTCCTTGAAGTACCCTCTCCTGAGATAATCTATGCCAAGAATGCATGGAGCATCTGGGCCAGTCACAACGGGGTGTTTTTCCCACTCTTCTCCACTTAGGCTCACCTCGGCCTCCAACACAGTCAACTGTTGAGACCCCTCTGTCACTCCTGAAATACAAATGAGTTCTGCCCCTTTAAAATTTGATGGCATTATGGTGCATTGCACACCAGTGTCCACTAGAGCCTTATACTGCTGGGGGTCAGACGTGCCAGGCCATCGAATCCACACGGACCAATAAACTCGGTTGTCCCTGTCCTCCGCCTGGCTGGAGGCAGGGCCCCTCTAATGTTGGTCATAATACCGGCTGACAACAAATGGGTTGGTGTGGTGTGCATGGATTTCAGTCTCATCTTGATCACTCACTTCTTCTGAATACAAATCAGAAGCTCTTCTCATAGGATCGTGAGCGAAGTTGAGCTTCCTGCTCTGTTTGGGCACTTGATTACTGGAAACCAGAGCAGCATTTCTCCTAAAAGAACCCCATTTTGTACTTGTTCTTCCTTCCAACTCACATACCCGCTCTTCTAGGAGGTACGTAGGTTTTCCATCCCATTCCTTCATGTCTTCTCCATAGTCACACAGGTGATGCCACAGCTTCCCCCATGGTGTGTACCTGTTCTCTCGAGTAGAGAAACGACTGCTCCTAATAGCCAAGATTCTAGTGCATGCAGGTGGGGAGTAGGACATGTCCTCTTTAAATTGCTGGAAATCTTGAGATAATTTGTCCACAGCTGCGACAAGGGATGAAGAGAGACTTTCTTCATATTGTCGTAGTCGGCGAGCCAGTTCATCCACTGTTGGTCCCCCTTCGTCTCTCCAGTCCATTAGTGCTAATGCATTGGCATATGATGAGGGTGTGCTCCGTACAAACTTCCTCCACATGGGCCGGGTGCATTGGACTTCATCTGGATCTGTGGGTAGCCGTGCATTATCTGGGTCATAGTAAACCATCTCCCTCATGGCTAGCTCCCTCATGTATTGAATGCCTCTCTCCATAGTGGTACACTTAACTGGATGGCATACAAAAATCTTCCTTAAAGGGACACCTCTCCCTCACACTTGACAGGAGTCGCCTCCAGAGACTGAGATTTTGTGTCTTGTTTCCAATGGCTTTGTCAATGCCCCCTTCCCTAGACAGGGATCCCAGCTGCCTGGCCTCCCTGCCCTCTAATTCCATGCTACTGGCCCCGCTATCCCAGCATCGGTGCAGCCAGGTAACAAGTTGCTCACCTGGATGGTGGCTGAAATCTTTTCACATGTCTCGCAACTCACTCAGGGATAAGGATCGGGTGACTATCACTGGCTCTGCCTCCTTCTCTTGTTCTCGTGATGGACCTGGTTCATCATCACCCTGCAGGCCACGAGGGGATTTTCTTGTGTATTTCTTCTTATGTATGGGAGCAACTGACACCGTCTTTGGGAAGAACAATAACAGTCTATGTCCCACACATGGTGATAACT
>MU209589.1:773-13028 GCA_017315185.1 Bubo scandiacus
CTCTCTCCCCTCCAATTCCAGACCAGCAGCTCCACTATCCCAGCACCGGAGCAGCCAGGTGCAAATTTGCTCGCCTGCAATGCGGCTGAAATCCTTCCGCATATCTCGCAACTCACTGAGGGATACAGATCGGATGGTTACCTCCGGCTCTTCCTCCTGCTCTCGTGATGGGCCTGGTTCATTATCACCCTGTGCACTGCGAGGGGATTTTTTGGTATATTTGGTTTTCCGTATCGGGGCAACTGATATTGGTACTGCCTGTCCCCCTGGCCCAGCTGCTATACCAGCAGGTTCACTTTCAGACCCTGCAGCTCTTTCTCCCCCTTGAGGGCAGTGATCAGTCTTAAGGGCAATGCGGTAAGCATGGGCAAGCCCCCAGCACATCGCAGCGAGTTGCATCTCCCGGGGTTTGTCAGATTGGCAGCAGACCTTTTCCAAACATTCCACCAGTTTATCAGGACTCTGCACTTGTTTGGGAGTGAAATCCCAGAATGTTGGGGGTGACCACCGACTCAGGTACTTGCCCATCTTTTCCCACACACCTTGCCATTTATAACTATCTGCCCTCAGGGCAGGTTTCCGGGTGGTGCTATTGTTGGAGAAGTACCGCATGGCCCAAAACAAGATCTGGCAGACATTTAGAAAGCACAGTGCCGCAAGCACACTGGCCTGGATGCTCCAGGGATAGCTGAAACTCCCAAAAACGGAGAGAATCTCTTCTCCTGGCCCACCCATAGAGGGGGTGAGACCCCAAACGAAAGACCAGGCAGCAAACAGGTAGCGGTTCACCCCCACAAGCAGCGATACGAGCCCATTATAAGCAGACAGTAGCCAGTACAGCAAAACAAGACCCTTGATACATTTTCCACCGAGAACAAACACCAGCACTGGGAACACACAGGGGATATAAGGATTAATCCAGCCCCAGCACGCAAGCAAATTGGTTAGCATTGCAAATGTTCCTTATCAAACAAATGCAAATAAAACCCGAAAAAATTACACCTAACAGATTGCTCTAACACACCTTCTCCTTTTGTCCTTATCTCAGTTTTCTTCAGCCCCACGTTGGGCGCCAAAGTTGTAATAGTTTAGCCCCTGCCGGGGTCTGAGACCACGCGGCCGCTGCCCCTCCCCCACAAAGGGAGTGAAATAAAAAGCCCCAAAACTGAGATAAGGAGAGGTTTAATACAACAGTGCAACAGCAACACAACAAACAACAACAATAACAATAAGAATAACAGTAATAACTATGAACAGAGCAAAATATCTACCAATACAGCAGTGAGAGGACCAGATATATAAAGCCACGCGCCCCGCGCTCCCGCGCCTGGACCGTGATGTCCGCATGGGATCTGAATAACCCGGCTAGAGCTCCCCCCCCACTGCTGGTGAAACTTAACCCTATCCTGGCTAAACCAGGACAGTGACAAAGTATTCCTTTGCCAAGGGAATGCAAGGAGAAACTACTCAACTGCAGTCAGAGAATCCAGTTTTGTCATATTCTACTGGAAAATAACAGCAACATAAAACCTCACAGATGAGGGTAGAGCAGCTGGATACATCGTATTCCATTGGCAAAACCAAACAACAGGAAATATTGCATCCAAAGTTGGGACAAGCAGATTTGCCATATTCCCATGGAGAAACAACACAAGAAGCTGTACAAAAAGACTTAGAAGGTCCAGAGTCATCATGTGTCATTAGTGAAGCAGAGCAACATGAAAATGTACAACTATCTTCAGAAAATAGGGATTTTTCATTTACCACTGGAGAAGTAATGCAAGAAAGAGTGGAGTCAGGATCTTTGGACTTCTCACATCCAATTAACAGATCAAAGCCCTGGGAAATGGCACAGCTGGAGCAGGAGCATTTGCTTTCCTCCTATTCCACTGCTGGTAGTCAGCAACAGGAAGCCACACCACTGGATTTGGCCCAGCCAGATATATTGTATTCCTTTGACAGAATGGAACAAAAAGATATAGTACAAAGAGAGCTGGAACAGCAGGAAACAGCCCAACTAAAAGCTATGCAAATGGAACTGGAGTATTTATATTTGTCAGAAACCTGGGGGAAAGAAGAGCCACGGGACATAGACCAAAAGAATTTGGCATGGCAAGAAACAGCTCAACCAGAGTTATTGCATCTGTCTTTGCCATATTCTTTAAGTGAACAAATACAAGAAAAAATGCAAATGGAGCCAGCATATCCAGAACAGACATTTTATGTAAGTACAGAAATGCAGGAGAAAATGATACAACACAAATCAGAGCAACCATTTTTCATATTTTACTGGCAAAACAGAGCAACAAGAAATAATACGTTCAGAGCTGGAGCAAACATTTTTGCCATCCTCCAGTGGAAAAGAAGGTCCACTGGAAATGGAAATGAGTTCAGAATATCCAGATTTGTCATATTCCTTTCACAAAGCTGAACAACAAGAAAAGTCGAAACATCCAACCTTACCATTTAGTTTGAAGCAACAGGAAACTGCACCACTGGTGATGGAACATTCAGATTTTTCATGTGACAGTGGTAAAGCAAAACCAGGTGACACTGTAGAGCAGGAGTCAGAACATCCAGAGCTGTCATACTCCATGGGAGAAACACGAGAATCAGAACATTTGGGTTCACCAGGAACCCTGGGTGAAGCAGCACAAGATGAAAGTATGGAAGTGGAATCTGAATACCCAAATTTGTCATGTTCTGATGGCCAAAAAAAACAGCAAGAAACTTCACAATTGGATTAAAGATATTCAGATTCATCATTTCTCTTTGGTAAAGCCAAAGAACAAGCAACTTGAGTTTGAGCCAACACATCAAAAATTGCCTAAAGTGGCCAGAAAACGAGCTTCTCAGGCAACTGCACAAATAGAGTCAAAACATCTAGATTTGACATATTCCCTTGGCAAAGCAGATGAGCTGGAAATTGCACCATGGGAAATGAAACATCCTGATTTGTCACATTCCACTGATGAGATAAACCAACAAGAAATAGTACTGTTGGATCAGAAACACAGAAAAATTTCTGTTGACAGAGAAAAGCAGCAGCAAACCACAAACCAGAAGTTAGAGCAAGAAAAGTTATCATGTTGTCCTGGCAAAACAGAGCAATTAAAATATGCCCAAGAGGATTTGGAACAACCAGATTTATCATTTTCCACTGATGGGCCAGATGATGAAATGGCCCCACCAGAGACAGAACACACTGTGTATCCTCTGGACAAAGTAGAGTTATGACAAAGAGTATGACAAGAAGCAGAGCAAACAGGTTTAACTTCCCCCTTTGGAAAAGCAGAACAGAAAACAGTTCATCCAGACAGGCAAATTCCACATTTGGCCCATTCTGTGGGTACGGCAGAACAAAAAGAAATGGCAGAACCAGGGCAGGGACATCCTGACTTGCCTTATTCTGTTTTCAAAGCAGGAGGACTGCAAACTGCACAGCTGAAACCTGAATACCCTGATCTAGCATGTTCCCTTGACAAAGTGCAGGAAACGACCCAGCTGAGGTTGGAACAGCTGGATGTGTTGTATGTCCGTGACAAAACAGAGCAACTCCCACCTGCCCAGCTGGAGTTGGGCCACACAGACTTGGCGTCCCCTGCTGACATAGTGGGGCAGCAAGGGATGGAGCACACAGCCTTGGGACGCCCTGATGAGGGACAGTCTGTCATCAGAGCAGAGTATCCACAAGCTGCAAAATAGAAACTAGGCCTTCCAGATGCATCATCTCATAATGGAAAAGCAGAGCTAAGAGAAATGGCAAAACCAGAACCAAAGCATCCTGATTTATCATATTCCATTGATAAAACACAGAAACAATTGCATTCCACTGGCACAGTACAGAAACAAGAAAAGGCTCAACCAGAGCTGGAACAGTCAGGTGATTTTTCATCATCTCTTGGCAAAGAAGAGCAATGGGAAAGTGCGGGAATGCAGGCAGAACACCCTGAGCTACAGTGCTCTATGGGGAAAACATAATGACTGCAAAATTCCCAAGCAAAATCAGAATATGCAGATTTGTCATTCTCTGTTGGCACAGTAGAAACTCATAAAACAACACAGCCACAGTTGAAAGAACATTATTTGTTGCATTCTTTTGTCAAAACAAAGCAATCATGGGCAGCCCCACTGGAGTCTGAACATCCAGACGTCTCAGATGCCATGGGAACAGTACTGCACCCTGATTTGTCCTCTTCTGTTAGTGAAGAAAAACTAAGTGCACAACTGGAGTTCAAACAGGAGAGGGGAAGCTGTGCGTTACACCCAGAGGAAACAGCACAACTAAAATTGGAATGGCCTATGTTGTCGAGTTCTCATGGCACAGCAGAGCAACAAAATAGGGCCCCACTGGAAGGGGAATTCCCGGACTTCTTGTATTCCTCTGGCAAAAAAGAGCAACAAGAAATGGCAAAACAGGAGTTGAAGCATTCAGATTTATCATATTCCACTGACAAAACACAGCAACAAGAAACCACATAACTTGGGTTAGGACAACCAGATTTATCATCTTGCCCTGGCAAGACAGTGCAACCACAAACTGTTCAAGTGGAAGCAGAACATCAGGACTTGCTGCATTTCACTGGCAAAACAGAACAGCAAGGAACAACACAACCAGAGGTTGAGCATCTGGATTTGTCATATTCCAGTGGCAAAGTAGAGCAGATGCAGGCTACGTAACAGAAATCAGAGTAGCCTGTAACACCCCATCCCACTGAAAAAAACAGAGCAACAAGGAATGGTACGTCCAGAGCGGGAACTTCCCAATTTATCATATTCCATTTGCAAAACACTGTCACAAGAAATGACACAAATGGGCTTAGGACAACAAAATTTAACATATGCCCTTGGTAAAACAGATGAAATACAACCTGTGCAAGGTGAACTGCAACATACAGGTTTGTTGTATTCTTCTGGCAAAAGAGAACAAGAAATGGTATTGCCAGAGTTGCGACATCCACAGCTATCTTATCCTGTGTCCTGGTTTAGCCAGGATAGGGTTAAGTTTCCCCAGCAGTG
The DNA here is from genome assembly GCA_017315185.1 of Bubo scandiacus. Taxonomy (NCBI): domain Eukaryota; kingdom Metazoa; phylum Chordata; class Aves; order Strigiformes; family Strigidae; genus Bubo; species Bubo scandiacus. The sequence continues at coordinate 5,793 of MU209589.1, forward strand.
GGGGGGAGCTCTAGCCGGGTTATTCAGATACCCTGCAGACATCACATCCTGGTGCCAAAGCGGGACAAGGGGTTACCCCATGTACTGTGGGATTTGCTGTATTCTCACTGCTGTATTGGTAGATATTTTGCTCTGTTCATTGTTATTACTGTTATTCTTATTGTTATCGTTGTTGTTTGTTGTGTTGCTGTTGCACTGTTGTATTAAACCTTTCCTTATCTCAGCCCCGGGGCTTTGTATTTCACTCCCTTTGTGGGGGAGGGGCAGCGGCCGCATGGTCTCAGACCCCGTCAGGGGCTAAACCACCACATCCTGTTAGAGAAATAGAAGAGGAAGCTACACATCAGGAAGCAAACTATCCAGATTTGTCATATTCTGTTGGCCAACAAGAGCACCATGAAGTGGAATAAATGGCTTTATCCTATCTGCCTGGCAAATCAGCACTCGCAACCTGCCCAAATAGCACTGCTACAGCCAGAGCTTTTGGAGTCCTTTGGCATACTAGAGAAAAAGGGAATGGCCCAGCCTGGCTTTTTGCACTCCCTTGGTGAAGAAAAGCAGAAACCAGCTTCACAGTTAGACTTAGTGCAACAAGGTTTATCACATTCACTTGGCAAAACAGAAAAGCAGGAAAATGCACAAGCAGGATTCATGCCTTTTGATTTTTCATATTCCATGGGAAAAGCAGAGCAGTTGCAAATGGAATGACTAAAATCAAAACATCCAGATTTGTCATATTCTCTTGGCAAATCAGATACTCATGGAATAAAACCACCAGATTTATTGTACTCCTATGGCAAAGCAGAGCAGCCACAGGCTGCCCAGCTGGAGCACCCAGAAATGTCATACTTTGCAGATGAAATGGAGTGGGGGTATGGGGCCCAACCTGAACTGCAGTGCGTTAATTTCCAGTACTCTGTTGTTGAAACAGAGCTACCAGAAACACCTTCTGTATCATATACCTTTGGCAGGATTGCGGAGCAGGAAACTGCACAACCAGACTTTGAACAATCGGATTTATCAAGTTCTACTGACAAAGCAGAAAAGCATGAAACAGCCCTGCTGAGAGCAGAACATTCAGAGAAGCAAGACACTGGGGCTACTTCATCTCTACCTGCTCAGTTGGAAACTGAACAACAAGATTTATCCTTTTCCACTGAGGAAGCAGAGAGCCAAAAAAATTAAACTGTACTCATCTCTTCCTGAACAAACAGTGTCTGTACCTTTGAGTATTTCACATTCTGTTTCTGAAACAAAAATGGAAGGAAGTCCAAAGTCATCACCTGTAACTGGAGGCCTGTACCCCAAGCACTTAGATTTATTTTACACCCATTGTGAAACAGAACAGTCAGAAACTGCCCAGCCTGAGTCAGGTTTCTTCTTTGCAAGAAAAGAATCAGAGAATACAAACGTTCATGCACATTTGCCCATGGCTGCACAGTCAGAAGCTGAACATGTAATTTTACCTGAAACTGAGAGAGAATAGACTCCGCATTACTTCCAAACAGCTACACAATTAGAATCTGAACAATTAAATTTATCATATTCTATAGATAAAGCAGAAACTCTAGAAAGTCAAGATTATTTAACTGTACCTTAAAAACTAGAGTCTGAACCTGCAGTTCCACTTTATTCAGTTGATGAAACATGTCAGCAAGAAATTCCACCTTATTCAAAACCTGCCTCTCAGTATTTGGTTCCCACATGGTCCCTTGCTGAAAAAGAAAAGCAAAGCATGCAGCTACTTATTCCCCAGTCTGCACAATCAGAGTGTAAACATGTAATTCCACCACATGATGAAAAAGAATTGCAAAAAATTCAGCTATATTCACCTAAACCAGCAAGCTTGAAGACAGTGCAGTTGGAGAGTATGTCTCTAACGTGCACATAAGACCAAGATGAGCAAGAATCTCAAGATCATTTGTTGGACAAAGATTATTTGTCATCAGAGCAGCTAAGAAGTCCCCCCAAATTCACTACTGAGCAGGATAAGCAAGAAATGCAACCTGATGTGCAGAAAGTACCAAGGTTGGTGACCACAGAGTCAAAGGTGATTACTGTAGCAGACCAGCAAGCAGTGTCATCAGATTTGTTTGTACCTTTTCATACATTACCTGAAATGTCAGCATCAGTAGCTTTCACTGATGATGAAGAGAAAGAAAACATTCCATCATCTTTATCCGATGTAGTAGGCATGCTTGGAAAGCAATCTAACACAGTTTCAGGCATTCATACTGAAGGAGAGAATAGACATGAAATGCAACCATATTTTGCTGAGCAAAAGCGCACATCCTTAGAGCATCTGTGCTTTGCCAATTGATGGGGTCAACAGAAAGGACACAGACACCAAGTTAAAAAGATAAGCTTATTTTACTTTAAAGCAGCAGAAAGAATAAGCAAGGTAATGCACCTGATCATTACTACATAAAGTTAGCTATAGTGATTAAGAAAGATACATCACCAATTGCCCTAATACTTTACCATCATCCAGATCTGTGCTTCAGCTGGGGAGCCCCATCACAGCGAAGGGTCAGAGAACCACTCCTGGCAATTGGGAAGTCCTATGCAGTGCGTCCACTTGTAGGTGAGGTCTCCATCTTTGCTGTGAGACAGTCCTGCTTTTATACAGTTTAACAAACAAATCATATTAAAAAAGGGGCATGGAAACTTCTGGTAGATTGGCTTCACTTCACTCGTGTGCATCCCGGATCTGTCCAGGATCCTGGGCATGTCCAAGGAGTTCCTGTCTTCTAGGAAACAGCTGGCTTAGGGTCCAAAAATATATATTCTTTATCTGTAGTTTTCAGAGGATATTACCATGGTCATATTTCATGCTGAAATGATACTGGTTGGGAGGTTCACTCAGAAGTCAACTCTGGTTGGTTTGAGGCCTATGGTTCAGGCCTTTTTATGTCAATCTGGAAGCTGTTTCATCAGATCTTGTTTATGAAACTGACACACCGAAGTCAGCATTATTCTGGTGAACAGAGCAGCCTTTCTTCAGCAGAGACAAAATCCGTTTGCTCTAGTTCTGATGAAAAGCATCACCCAGATATTCCATCTTTTGGGCTAGCTAGGTGGCTGGCAGAAGAGGTGAAAGCTTGCTCAATTAGTCCAGTAAGTGCTTGAAGTGCTAAGGCTTGGACAATAAGCCCAAGCCAGAGTTGACCTATAGATGAATCCTGTATGTTTTATAACTGATAAGCATTGTACTAATAGGTATTATACTAAGTTATAGCAAACCACCTATCCTGATGTAAAAGGTGGGAATATTGAAGCCTGAGCAACAGGCCCTGAACCGAAATTGCTAACTCAGTATGTAGTCATTAGTGAAATATGTATAGAAAATGTAACTTAAACATCATAAAACATGTATCCTTCTTTGTGTGTGTAAACAAGATAATAAGGCCACAATAACAGGGCCACAGAGGCAGTTGTCTGGCCCTGTGACCTGGTGTGTGACCTTGCTCATAAATCACCTAGATAAGCTGGGAAAACTCCCTTAGTTTTTTCCCTGAGCCCCGGCCAGGCTCTGGGAAAATCTAACGTGAGACTGACTCCAGATATTTCTGCTTAAAACAAAAGGTGCCAGCTATTCTGGCTTACTGATTTTTAGGTATATAAGGCTGGGCACGCTCACAGCAACTTTGGAAGCCTCACCTACCGCGTAGGATTTCCCACTTGCAGGGAAAGGTTCTCCAAATCCTCGCTGCAACCGGGGCTCCCCAGCGACTGAGGATCTGGATGATGGTAAAGTATGCAAGTGGTGATGTATATTTCTTAATCACTATTCTCTCTCTCTTGTAGTAATGATTTGATGCATTACCCTGTATTTTCCTATTTGTTTAAGCGCGCTACTTTATCTTTTCTTACTGTATGTTTTCTATATTATTCTGTTATATTATTTTGTTATTTCTAGTAAAATACACCTACTCTTTTCACTCTGGTGTCTGAGTTTAATTGATATCCCTAATCAGCAAAACAATGCTACAGAAGCAGACAAACAAGGAATTCAGCTTTCTCCAAATGAAGCTTATGATTTTGGATCAAAACAATTCCCAGCTGGAAGTTGCACAGAACTTACAGTTCATGGTACTACAAAGAATAAAGGAGATATGTTTAGAGTTTCTGATGCAGTGTCAAGTGAAATTTCTCAGAGTGTCCTCAGAAACTAGTCACAGAGCGCAAAGGTATGATTTACCATCTCTGGGAGGAGATAATCCCGGTCCAGACAAAACTAGCATTGGAAACCCTACAAAAATGAAAGCAATGCAACATCTGGAGTTAGACAAAGTTGTGGGAGAGAGGCAAGTTGACATCGGCCTGTCAGCTCTGCGCAGCCCCTGACAAGCAGCAAGGCTTTGATGAGAAACAGGCCTTGGGAGAAAGATAAGAAACTGCCGAGTTGTGCCAAGGTGGCAGGGAAAAACAATGGCCAGCTGCAACACTGAACTGTGGAAAAGTACTGAGCTGTGAGAAGTTACCGCCGCGTGAACAAGAAGTTGGTTGGTCTGCACAGCGCATGTGAGAGTGGTCTTATGCTGATAGGAGGAAAGGTTGATAGCTGTCTAATTGCTGGTTTGCTAATTATGAAGTAAGAGCTCTAACCATAGCATAAGTATGTACTGTTGTAAGAATAAATGGTCTGTCTGCACGAAGAAAAAAAACCTCTCTGACTCGTTATTCTGGCTGCTACAAATGGTGACCCCGACGTGCGAATCCCGACGTGATTTGGGACAAAACGAGGACCGCAGAAGCCGAGTGGTGGTAGCGGAGCCCAACTGAACTCTACAGTCGGCGGAGGTTGAGCCGACTAGTCCAGACAGCAAGTGAAGGCACCTGGAAAGAAGGTAAACAGCTGCGGACTAACATGGGGGCACAAATTTCTGCAGAGGAAATGTCTATTTTACATATTTTGACAGGAATTCTGGAGAAGCGGGGAATCAAATATGAGGAAAAGGCGACACGCACTTTGCTTATTTGGTGCAAAAGGAATGGGAATCCCTGCTGATGCACAGTCTGCTTTTAATCCCAAAACATGGAAAGAGGCAGGGAACACCTTATTCGAGGCAGCCAGAAGGGGGGATACCATCGCTACATCATCTTTAACTGCATGGCAACTGGTACATGAATCCCTGAAACAGTTAAAAAGTGATTGGACTGCCACGGCAGCTGCAGCCGATGCCACGTCACATAGTGGATCCGATTCTCGGATGGATCCTACAGTTGTGGCTGAGACACCCCCAGAAAAGATGCGAGCCCCTTCCATATGTCCACTACCTGCCGATGAGGACTCTGATGAGGACTCTCCTGAGTCGCCAGCACGCCACAAAGCATCGAGACGTTTACTAATAGATTTATCTGATGACTCAGAGGGGGGACCTGTTGCTCGACCACCACCTACTGCCCCTCTAATCCCCATTAAGGGGCCTGGAAGAGATGATTTGCTTACAATACCACCAGTAACAGTGACTATAGGGGCTACCAACCCCTACAAATTTTGGTCAAAAATAAGGGAGCATGCTCTACAAGAAGGAGATTTAGAACTTGCTCAAGCTTTGCGTTCCGGGAAAAAACATGCATACCCGGTACTTGTTAACCCGGATGGCGGTCATAATGAGTGGGAACCGTTCCACTGGGGGGTAGTGAAGGAATTGAGAGCCACTTGTATGCAACATGGATTAGACTCTCCCTATGCTCAGTCGCTTTTGCGAGGAATCTATACTAGTGAATTAACACCTCATGATTGTCGGAGCTTGGCTCAGGTCTGTTTAACTCCTATGCAGCTAATGGAGGCAGCTCGCTCAGGAGCAGGCTTTAGCCAATTTGGAATTCCCACAAGACGACCCTCGTTTTGGGGCAGGACTTCCACAATTGCTAGGAGACCACCCTCTTAATGCCCCACAAGTGCAAGCCCAATTACATACATTGATTTTACAACAAGCCAAAGAGCTGGCTTTTCAGGCTTTACTTCAAGTACCAGATGTCGGGGCTCCGAAAGCATCCTGGACTACGATCAAACAAAAGCCAGATGAATCATATATGTCATTTCTAGATAGGCTATGGGATGCATTAGAGAAGCAAGTTTATAATAAATCAGCAAAAGAGGGTCTAATTCTACAGCTTGCACGAGACAACGCTAATGAGGATTGCAGATGTGTAATTGCAGCATTACCCAGTGCTAACTCCTCATTGGTAGAAATGATAGATGCCTGTAGTAAGGCTGGGACAGCAATACATCAAATGGAGACATTGGCAAAAACAGTTGCCGTCGCAGTAAGAGGGGATCTCTTTTAGTCTGGAGAAGAGGAGGCTGAGGGGAGACCTCATCGTCCTCTACAACTACCTGAAAGGAGGTTGCAGAGAGCTGGGGATGAGCCTCTTTAACCAAGTAACAAGCGATAGGACAAGAGGGAATGGCCTCAAGTTGCGCCAGGGAAGGTTTAGACTAGATGTCAGGAAGTATTTCTTTACAGAACGGGTTGTTAGGCAGTGGAATGGATTGCCCAGGGAGGTGGTGGAGTCCCCATCCCTGGAGGTGTTTAAGAGCAGGGTCGACATAGCGCTGAGAGATATGGTGTAGATGGGAACTGGCAGTGTTAGGTTAACGGTTGGACTAGATGATCTTCAAGGTCCTTTCCAACCTGGTTGGTTGGTTGGTTGGTTGGATCGAGCTTGCTATGGCTGTGGCCAAACAGGATGTTTTAAAAAGAACTGTCCAAGAAAAGACCTTGTTAACAATACGCCTACTGCAAATATACTCTGTGCAAGGTGTAAAAAACCAGAGCACTATGCTAAGGACTGTTGCTCAAAATTTAATGCGCAGGGACAGCCCGTGATACCCTGTCATAATCAGGGAAACGGAAGGCGGAGTGCGAGGGGGGGGCCACACTGCAACATAAATAACGCCTTGGAATCTGTTTCAGGCCTATGTGGCGGACTCACAGCAAAAACCTCAGGAAGTGCCGGAGTGGATGTCGCCACAGCCACGTCAGCGACTATTTCTGATGAGAAAATTCACAAAGTGCCTCTCCTGGCGTATGGCCCTTTAGGGAATGGATTAAGTGCCTTGTTGTTAGGACGTTCTAGTACTACTTTACAAGGATTGTTTGTTCTCCCAGGAATAATTGATGCAGATTATGAGGGTCAAATTTGTGCTATGATGTGGACGCCATCTCCACCAGTAACTGTTCCTGCTAATTGTCGTATTGCTCAACTTGTACCATTTGTTTCACA
>JADKXW010014430.1:0-36649 GCA_017315185.1 Bubo scandiacus
GACTGTGCCCAAACTACCAATCCTATGCTTTTCTTTGGACATTCACAGAGGAGGAGGGCACAGTCTACCACGGAATATAGGTGCCCAGGTCCTACACACAGAAGTTGACAGTACTCCCAGCAACCCTGCTATTAAACTGTTAGCCCATCAGCTATTAAACAGATGCCTACTGTTTCTAGACTCTTATGCTTCACCTACGTACTTCCCTCATGAATGAATTCCTGGTGATGGGAAAGCCAACAACTAACATGAACTGTGACCGAACAGCTGGGCTGTGCATCTAATTCACACTGAAGCCCTGAGAAGTCTGCAATGGGGTTGCAAAGCCCTGTCCAAAAAAGTGGGTGAACGCCACACCTATTCCTCCCACAAGGGAGGGAGGCTTATGCTCCCTGCACGCATATTCACTTACACACTGACCACAGCCTGGGATGTGGGGGAGTCAAGGCTCTGCGCTTGCTTTGAACAGGAATTTTAATCCAGACTCTGCACCTCCTTGGAAAATGCCTTATCCAGCAGGCTGTGAGATAAACACACTGGACCAGTTTCAATTGGAAGTGTTAAGAAAATCTCCCCATGCAACACCCTGGTGACAGAGGTGCTCAGGAAATCTCTGTCACATCACTGCCCATCACAGTGGGTATTTCGGCTGCAGTCTTTTATATCTCAGATGATTTTTTTATTTACTTATCTGGCAAAAATACCTAGCTTTCAGCCAGAAATGAATGTCTGTCTTTGTTTAGGCACCAGATGAGAGTTCTCAGCTCTGAATCCTGGATGGAGGAAAATGCTTGTCTTTGGCCTAGAAAGAAGTACATGGCTCAGCATCGCTTCCTCCAAGGAGAGCTTTGGCTCTCTTTTCTCCTTGAAATTTTTTTTCTGGGTCAGGCCTCCCCCTGCTTAGTCATGAGCCTATTTGTAGGCACCTAACTCGTCGCATGTATCGTACCAGGGAGCCCCGTCAAAGTGAATTCTGTGAATGACAGCCTACAAATTTGGTAGTCTACAGTGAGTCTACAGTTCTTGATTCTTTCTCAGTTAATCAGAAGCATTTTTCAAGAGACACTGCCAAAATATGTCATCTAAAGTGATTTACATTGCTAATGAAATGAATGCCAATGAATATCACACTTTCTCAGCCTATCCAAGGCATGGTTTCCAAGTGTATATAAGGATAATGTATATTAAAAAATGCACATGAAATATTTCTAATAGAGACACAGAATCTGAATTTGACCAATTCACCTCATGTAAATAAACTTTCATTACTTAGACTTTTATTTATTTGAGTTTTTAAATATGACTTTTAGACTGCTGGAAGAAGGTAATTCCAAAAATACCAGAATCTCTTAAGTAGGCAACTATTTGAAAATTGGAGGCCAGAAGAGACTACAAAGTTGTAGCTCTGTAACAATCACGTGTGATAGAAATCCAACATTTGTTTCAAAACCTGTAATTCTAACTGACATACAGAATATTAAAGGCTGAGTAAGGAACAAAGGCAATGGAAGTTTCAACAATTCCTCATGCAAAATTAATAGGCAACCTTGAATGGACATTAGAAATTAATAAAGACAATTTTTACTTGTACCTGTAGTATCACATTTGTACATGACAAAGCTGCTCAATCTGTTTTCCTTGTTCAAGTTGAGTGCAATGGGGAAAAAAGGCAGCAAACAAAAAGCCTGAATGCTGGGAAATCAGCTTTATTATTCTCACTCTGACACTCAGAACTCTAAGCTGTTATTACTGCCCCCAAAAGAAACACTGAAAAATCATTTCAAATTTCTCTCAAGCTATTTTTTTCCCCACACTCTTCTTTGTCTGACTGAAACTATATTAGTTTTAAAAGGACGAGACTCACACAATCTGCATATGTGCCTGCATAGAGATGACTATATATTACCGCACAGGCACAAAGGCTTCACAATTTGTTTACAGTTGGATGGCACTAAAATTAGATGTCAGTTGCCCAAGAATTCATATCATCAGAGTGACAGCTGGAGTAAAGGAATTGCTGGTGCTGTTTACCACAAGAGGCATTTGATAAAAAGAAATGAAGATCCTGTGCTCTCAGCAGTGTATAAAGATTCTCTGTGATTGACATTCACCAATATTTTGTTAATTGTTGTTCTACTTCTGATTTAACTGGTTGCATCTAATTCTGTGGTTGAATTCCTAATATAATTAATTTCTGAGCTTTATTAGTAGATCTCTGGTTATTAAGAGCTATATGGTGAATTAAAAAACCCAATAGCTTGTTAAAAGGAGACTGGATGCGCAGTCTTTTGAAGTCAGTGTAAATTTCCCTTTGACTGTGGACCCAAGCCCAAGGGAAGCAGCATCTCAGCCACCAGGAATGTTGATAACTCACTACCTTCCAACTGCCTCCCTCCAGTACCGGCCTGAAAACAATCTCCTGCCTGTTGCCTGCTACAGTTTTGCAATCTTAGTATTAAAGGCGGCCATTCTATTTTGTCAGTTTATTCATGATTTCACTAACTGTAAGGCAGCCACATTATATTTCATAGTATTCTTCAGCAATTCATTTTTGCCCAGAAACTCCCCACTGGATCCCACGGGTCTACCTACTGCACACACTTTGAATCATTGCTTGTCCTTTAATCAACTTTCCTCCATTAAATCAGTACTGCTCCCACCAGCATATATTTCTTTTCTCATAAAGCATATCGATGTTGAAAATGAGTGATAGCAAACAGCCATTGTTACTACAGTGAAAAATGAACCTGTATTGTAAAAAATGTAGACCTGAGTAATATATTATACAAACTAATATGTGTCAAAGTCACCAGAGTCTCACTTAGGAACCCAGTGTAGACATATATCCTTTACTGTTCTAATTTAAATACATAAATTCACCATACTAGAATAAGATCACACAGCCCTCTTTATAATAAGAGTCAGATTTTCAGAGTGTTCCTGGATAGATTTTCAAAGAAATTTATGGCAATACCCAAGAAAGACCTTTTTTTATTTTTATTTTTTAAGCAGCCACCTCTGGTTTTGATGCATTTGACTACATTTGTTTCAGTAATTCAGAGCTCAGCATGCTGAGATGTTTAGAAAATGGTGCTAAGTGTGCAACAGGTAACAGTTCCATAACTGCTCATTAATATGACAGTCTGTAACAACGATTAAATTTGCCTCAGTATTATTTTATAGAAACGCCATATATGCATTTAGATATTAATTACAGAAGCAGAGTGTGGCAGGTTGACCCTGGCTGGATGCCAGGTGCCCACAAAAGCCACTCTATTACTCCCCTCCTCAGCTGGGCAGGGGAGAAAAAAATATAACGAAAGGCTCGTAGGTTGAGATAAGGACAGAGAGATCACTCAGCAATTACTGTCACGGGCAAAACAGACTTGACTTGGGGAAAATTAATTTAATTTATTACCAATCAAATCAGAGTAGGGTAATGAGAAACAAAAACTAAATCTTAAAAACACCTTCTCCCCACCCCTCCCTTTTTCCTGGGCTTAACTTTACTCCCAAATTCTCTACCTCCTCCCCCACAGTGGCACAGGGGGACGGGGAGCAGGGGTTGTGGTCAGTTCATCACATGCTGTTTCTGCCGCTCCCTCCTCCTCAGGGGGAGGACTCCTCACGCTCTTCCTCTGATCCAGCATGGGGTCCCTCCCATGGGAGACAGTCCTCCATGAACTTCTCTGACATGAGTCCTTCCCATGGGCTGCAGTTCTTCACTAACTGCTCCAGTATGGTTCCCTTCCACAGGGTGCAGTCCTTCAGGAACAGACTCCTCCAGCGTGGGTCCCCCATGGGGTCACAAGTCCTGCCAGCAAACCTGCTCCAGCGTGGGCTCCTCCGTCCACAGGGCCACAGGTCCTGCCAGGAGCCTGCTCCAGCACGGGCTTCCCACAGGGTCACAGCCTCCTTCAGGCTGCAGGTGCATATCTGCTCCACCGTTAACCTCCATGGGCTGCAGGGGCACAGCCTGACTCACCATGGTCTTCACCACAGGCTGCAGGGGAATCTCTGCTCTGACACCTGGAGCACCTCCTCCCCCTCCTTCACTGACCTTGGTGTCTGCAGAGTTTTTTCTCTCACATATTCTCACTCCTCTCTCTGGCTGAAGTTGCTGTTGCATAGCAACTTTTTCCCTTTCCTAAAGATGTTATCACAGAGGCGCTACCACCATCGCTGATTGGCTCAGCCTTGGCCAGCAGCGGTGGGTCTGTCTTTGAGCCGGCTGGCATTGGCTCTATTTGACATAGGGGAAGCTTCTAGCAGCTTCTCACAGAAGCCACCCCTGTAGCCCCAGCCCCCGCCCCCCCCCCCCCCCCGTACTACAAAAACCTCGCCACACAAACCCAATACACAGAGACACTGATATGCTTACCCCCAATTCCTGCGGACACTGCAAACTTGAGAGTCTCGACAGACCACAGGGACAATGTAAATATATAGCGATGTAACCCAGAGCAAAAGTGGTTTGCACAGTTTGTAACTAAAAAGTGATGCTCTGAGCCAGAAAATGGCTGTTACCAGGGCTAATTTTCGAATTAAAAGTTGATGAACAATTTCAGTTTATCCTGAGTGAGGTATGAGCAGATATATTTTTTCCCATGGCTGCAATACTAGAACGGCACCTGAAAATGAAGATAGATTTGATATGTCTGCTCATGATGAAATAGTCATTAAAGTATCAGCACCCTTGAGCATAAGAAGATGTCATCTCCACTCCAGAACCAGAAGAGGAAGTCTGAAGTACCTTTTCCATGCCAAGATTGCAGACTCACAGAATAGCTGAAGTTGGACAGCACCTCTGGAGATCACCTAGTCCAACCCCTGCTGCTCAGAGCAGGGTCACCTACAGCAGGTTGCTCAGAGCTGGGTTGAGTCAGGTTTTGAATATCCCCAGAGGTGGAAAGACCACACCCCTCTCTGGGCAACCTGATCCAATGTTCCATCACCATCACAGCAAAAAAAAATCCTTCATATGTTCAAGTGGAATTTCAATTTGTGCTCATTGCTTCTTGTCCTGTCACCGGGCACCACTGAGAAGGGTGTGGCTTCATCATCTTCACTTCCTCCCATCATCAGACATTGATAAGATTCCCCCTGAGCTTTCTCTTCTACAGGATAAACAATGTCAGCTCTCTCGGTCTCTCCCGGTACCTCTGATGCTTCAAGCCCTCAGTCATCTTAGTGGATCTTTGCCGGACTCTATCCAAATATGTCCATGTCTTTCTTGTACTGGTGGGCCTAGCACTCCAGATGTCTCTCACCAGTGCTAAGTACAGGGGAAGGATCACCTCACTTGACCTGCTGGCAGCACTCTTCCTAATGCAGCCCAAGATGTTACTGGCCTTCTTTGCCACAAGGGCCTATTGCTGGCTCATGGTCACCTTGTTGTCTACCAGGACCCCCATGATCCTACTCTGCAAAGCTGCTTTGTAGCCAGCTGGACCCCAGCATTTACTGGCGCCTGGGGTTATTCCTTCCCAGGTGCAGGATTTTGCATTTCCTCTTGTTGAGTTCCATGAGTTTCCTGTTGGCCCGTATCTCCAGCCTGTTAAGATCCCTTTGAATAGTAGCACAACCAACTGGTGTATCGCCCACTTCTCCCAATTTTGTATCATCTGCGAACTTGCTGAGGGTGCACTCTGCCTCATCATCCAGGTTGTTAATGAAGATGTTAAACAGGAGTGGTTTCAGTATTGGAGTGAGGCTGTATCTCATGTTCAAAGAAGGGCAAAGTATTAAATGAATAAAGCAAAGTGGTAAAAATCTAGCCTTTGATCAGGTCCTCTACTATATAAATCTTCTTTATACACATCCATCAATACAGCTGGTTGGTGGGGACAAACAGTCTTTCAACACAAGTTTTGATTTCTGTGGTCTGGTGTTCTGTGACTTTGACTTACTCCTACAAGCCTTCGTACTCTTAGGTAGAATCCTAAACATGCATTAGACAGTCTTGAACTATTTAGCTTCCAAGACGAAAGAACAGGGGTATTCATCCCAGTATGACCAAATATAATATGTCCAAGGATAAAAGATTGAAAAGGCAAAAAAGGCCACCCAACCCTTTTTCACCCCAAAGGTTGTATCTACACCAACAAGTAATTTGCTATGATAGGAGCAGATCAGTAGATTGAAACAGCTGGTGCTGAGACCCAGAACTCAGTTTGCAAAGGCGACTAAATCCTTCTGCAATCAGAACCAACACAGGGGATGATCAGAGGATTCGCTTGAAAATCACAACTGCTCTGAACCAAAACACTAACATAGTCACAGACTAAACCACAGACAGCAGAGACAGAAATGGTTGTATCCTTCCAGTAAAAAAATTAGTCTGAAAACTCTGAGGGAACAAATCTGTTTGTCCTTAACATCTTTACCTCACTTATCTCTAGGAATAAAGAAGTAGTTTCTGAGGGGGACCAGAGGAATAAGGAGTGGCTACATGTATATATATGCGTACATATATGTGTGTATATGTGCAAATGCATAATTTTGGTCTTTTCCCAAAGCTCATAAAATGCAGGTCATGTAAATCCTTTTTGCTTCCATATTGTAAAGAAACACATCTCGCTTTTTGTAGACTCAGTTCAGCATTCACTGAATTAATTGAGTTAGCCTCATCAGTTTAGTCAACACTTGATGAGACCCGTATATTAGAACAGAGTACAGCATTTGGAGGCCTGGGCTACCTTGCACGAATAACCTAGAACACAGCTATCAATAAATATTCAATACTGCCTTGTAAATTATTGAGTTTTTTCTTGAAAAAAATCAAGGAAATAATGTCAAAATAATAAGTCATGGTTTACAAACTTTCATTGTTTGATAATGTGTACAATGCGTACGTTAAAACTCTGTAAACTAGGTTTCTATTAAAATCCCCTATTATTTATCCAGTGGTAAAGAAGATCCAATTTACCTCATTGAAAAGTAAATACAAATCAAATTAATGCATTGAATATCATTAAAATCCATTTTTACATGTCACAAATGTTGCTTCTTTAGACTATTAAAATGATTTGAATTTAAAATGTGATAGATATTTACGTCCTTATCAGCTGCAGATTTGCTACGGTAAGCAATTAAGGAGTTTCTCTGTCATCCATCAATAATGCTGAATTTTCTCTCACTGCAGCAATGCACATTTAATCAAATTAGTGCAAAAGTAGCAACTGGTTGAATACTGAGCCCAAGATAATATAAAAATATAACCAACCTCTTATCTGACCATAGCTGGTGTATAATGAATCAGATAGTACCAGCACTCTCGAGTACTCCAAAATAGCCCACTGACAATAATTCTCAAGATGCACCATGTTGAGGAAAGGCTGCTGCCCAAAATGAAGCAATCAGGTGGCAAGGTGAAAGCCAAAATGTCTTTTGACCCTCCATCCATGATTGCACAGGTCGCAGTGCAGCCAGGGAATGACTGGGCCCTGGGTTCTCTATCAGGCTTTACCTTTGTTGCATTCAAAGAGTGACAGTGCCAAACTTAGGCTTTTAAAAACCATGCATTAGAAGCTAAATAATAGTGAGACTGCCTGTAACACATTCAGGGCTCTTCTTTTGTTTGTTTATCTCACATCCTGCACATATTTTCATCTTGGCTATAGAGCAATAAGAGATTATTTTTCTTTCAGTGAAGCTGACATACCAGTATGTTCATCAATCTAGTTTGGGGCTGTTAAAAAAAGTATGAAATATCAGAAGACTCACAGTAAACTAGTGAGGACTGGTAACATTGTATCATAATAAGATGACTATTAACAAACACTACCGGGCAATGTTGTTTGTATAAAAATTTTATAAGAACTTTCATTAACTATGTGCTTTGTATCCTTTTAGGTTGCTTGAATTAAAAAAGGAATCCATTTAGGTATAAAAAGAAGGCATATTCAGTTGGCACTAATTCTCTAGGAAGATTCAAGATAGGACTATGCATAAAAGTTTTGTGCTGTTTTTTAAGTCATTACTTAAAAATTTTCTGAGCAGCTACTTATTCTCTTGTTGAAATACTACTTTTCACCTTCCTCTTTGCCAAAAAGTCTTGCAGTGTGACCTAAAACAGGAACTGTAAAATCAAGATGCAGAATGGAAGCAAAACATGCCTGGATGCTGCTGATAGTTTTGACACATCAGTTTAAGCCTACGAGTGATTCTTTTGTCTGCACACTCTCGGTAGGTAGCCTAACACCATGGCAGAGGCACAGAACTGACAAGTGACACAAAAGAGTACTGGTGTGAAGTGACACACGCAGCTGAAAGGCAAGGAGATGTTTTCCTTACACTTTGATTGTGCACTTTCCTTTCATGTTGCTAGATCTCAAACGTGGTTGATGTATTTTCTGGTTAACAAGGAATACCTGTAAAAGATATCTTGGTCTTCAAGCACCCAAGATTAATTTCATAGAAAATAAAACACTACCTCCTAGTTCTCTTTTCTTCTTCGCCTTTTGCCTCTTGAGCTGATTTTGACTAGAGTTCAGTATCTAAATTCTGAGGGGCACCTGGGCCTGAGTTCGTTTTACTGTTTCAAGCAGGCACATGTATTTTAGGAGAAACATTAAAAGCTATTCCTTCCACTTAGCATTACTCCATGAAATACACTGCACATGTACCCAACTGACATCAGACTGAATTTTCTAACATAAACGGTCTAGTTACATGAACCTCAGTTTGACAAGGGTCATACAGCCACATCCATGAAGATCAGATGTGCTCTTAACAGGCACTGGAAATTTATTTCTTTATTGCTCTTCATAATGTACACACATGCACTGAGATATTTTTCCTTATAACGAGTTATATTAGAGCCCGGTGACTTCAAATTCAAGTAGCTCACAACTGTTTCTTTGCTCCTCAAATGAATTATTTGAGACTCCAACTTTATTTTTATTTTGCATCTCTGGGGCTTGTGGTGGTTTGACCTTGGCTAAATGCCAGGTACCCACCAAGTCGCTCTATCACTTCTCCCCCCTTCCCCCTTTTTTTCTCAACAGGGCAAAGAGGGGAAAGAAAATAACCAACCCTTGTGGGTAAAACAAAAGCAGTTTTAATATAAGCAAAGCGAAGCAAAGGTCCGCGCACGGAAGCAAAAAAAAAAGAAAACAGATTTATTCTCTACTTCCCATGAACAGGCGATGTCGGGCCTTCTCAGGAAGCAGGGCTCCAATACGCGTAGTGGTTGCCTCGGAGGACCAAGGGTGACCCCACCCCCTTCCTCCTTTCTCCCAGCTTTATACTGAGCAGACGTCATATGGTCTGGAATATCCCTTTGGTCAGTTCGGGTCAGCTGTCCTGGTTGTGTCCCCTCCCAAGATCTTGCCCACCCCATCCCACTGTGGGGGGGGGAAATGTCGCAAAGAGCCTTGGTGCTGTGTAAGCACTACTCAGCAGTAGCCACAACATCAGTGTGCTATCAACACCCTGCCAGCTCCCAACATAAAACACAGCACCATGAGGGCTGCTGCAGGGGAAAACCAATTCCGGCTCAGCCAGACCCAGTACAGGCTTCATGTATTGTCACCAAAATGGGATAAAAGAACCTATCGACACCAATGGGATGTAGATAAGCAGACACCCCTTTATTAACGGCCGGGTGCGTAGGGGAGTCGTCTCACCAACAACGCACACCTAACTCCTGTAGCATGCTGATTATAGAGGATACAGTAATACATATTAATCAAGTTCTCATACATAAACATGATAATTCCCGTAACTCATTTTCTTATTCCCGCCTCTTTCCGGTCATGCGCACTTGAGCCCTGAAATGAGTCGGGGGGCTGCTTTTGCAACCACCACAGACTACTGACTTAAAAGAAAGACTCTCCCATGTCCTTGACTCAAGGACTTTGGCTCACATTACAATTTTAACATGCTTCGAGGCCCTTTCACAATGTATCTTTTAGAACACCTGGTCTACAGGGCAAAAAATCGTCCTTACCTGATCAGCCTAACAATAGTACCTGGTCATGAGTCTTATTCTTTGAATAGAAATCTGGTTAATGATTATTACCGGCCTACGCGGCCTCAGCCTGAGACTTTACAAAGGACTTTGTAGCAGCATGACTGGTTGTATGGTTAGTCTAAATCATTCCTTATTTAAATCCAAATCACCAAAAATCATTAAAATCAGCTCAAATTAATAACAAATCAGTAACATTTCCCCCCTTTGAAAGTTTTGGAAATCATTTCAGTACTTTCATACCAGAGCCTATTACATTTCTGTCTCACTGTGTGGGGATTCGGAAGGAGTCCCTGCGAGAAAATGGACGTGTGAGCAATCCTGCATATGAGCAAGACTGGTAAAGCCTCAGCGTCGGCAAGGACATAACCCGGAAAGAATGAAGAAGAACCCAGGAAGTTAAACAACTCCAGGGTGTGGGTTTGGGCGGAGAAGGAAGTTTGTACAATGTCAATGTGGCAGTTTTCATCCAATCAGAAGAAAGAGCTTAAGGAGCATGTGCAAAGCTAACTGTCCAATCAGAAAGAATTACACCATGTGATTATGTCATGTGATTCTCACCTGCATTATAAAAGGCTTGCTTCACCACAATTAAATTGGCATTGCTTAATCACACTGATAGTCTGTACTGCCCATATCTCCCGCATCACTGTATGCTGGTGGGAGTCTTTGGATTTCTCTTATGATCATGCGATTGAACCCAATTTTGCTGGTAATTTGTTTCTTCAAGCAGGAATAAATCAACATTATCATCAAGAAAACAACCAGCAGGATAAATAACGTGCCAATTAATAATCTTATCCGTGAACTTAAATTCCAAACTAATCCACTAAAAATTTTGTCTATCCAGTCTTCTGACATATCTTCTCGGACCTTTTCAGTATCTTCCTCAATTTTTCCTAGTAATTTTAGGTCATGTTCTACATCTTGTGTCACATTTGGGATATGTATGCAGCAGTCATCTACTCTATTTTTGAGGTATCCACAAACTCCATGCTCTTTGAGCAAGAGCATGTCTAGTGCCATTCTGTTTTGCAAAGTCATTCTTGAGGTTGCCTGTAATTGTAAATTTAATTCCTTAAATCCTTTCCTTGTGACATTTGCCAGTCTTTCTACCTGTCCAGTCAGTCGATACAGCCATTCCCTGTTTCTATATGATGCTATGAGATTCAAAAGGCATTCTAGAGCCCAGCTAATTTTTACTCCTGTCAAGGGTTCATTCCATGTTTCATCTGTCTCTGATATTTTAACCTGTTTTAATTTTAAATTTTCTAAGGATCCTTTAAAGTGAAATTTCTACCAAATTGGGCACAACGTTGGCATACCTGGAGTAATCTGTTTTACTTTTCCATCCAAGGGCAGATGCGTTGTCCAGGTTCTGTCACTCATTGCCCAAACTAAATGTCCTGGACTCTGAATTGTAGATTTTCTACAGCTAAATATTGTTCCTTTTTTGGGTGTATAGGTTTTGGTTACATTAAGACCATTTTTAAGTCCTCGGCAAAGACACCCATGTTTTAAGGCAGCAGCCAAAGGAGGAATTCTCTGAATTATTAGGTCTACATTGCTGCAGTTATATACCTTCTCACATTTCCACCAAGACACTAAATTTTCCTTTCCTCTCAGTGTGCTTCCTTTATCATTTACTGATGGAAAGGCTGCAAAAATTGTCCCGTCCTAAGTAAAACACCAAGGAGTTCTAGCCATATACTGAAACTGAGAAGATATAGACATGGACCATATAGAATCCCATTGCACCTCCTCCTCTTGTGTAGTCTGATTGGTTTTGTCACACTTCCATTCCATGATGCTTCTACTCACATTGTTTCTAATTTGTTCATCATAAGAACACCACCCAACAGTTCAATATCTTCCTATTTTTGTGAAAACATAATTTAACAATTTTTCACTATCATCTGCTTTATTCCCTGGGGACTTCCATTGTTTCCTGATAATTTTCACTTGTTCATACCACTCAACAGCAGGTTTTTGTTTGCAATGAGTAGTCTCATTTTTGTATCTTAAATTGGTCAAATTCATTGTTAAAATTCCCCATGGAACAGATTCACCTACTGCTCTCGGTATCAGAAAACAAGCAGTAATTTGTGTTACGTTCTGCAAATTGGCAAATTCCTTAATTAATCCTAACATCAAAATTTCTTCTGGTGTTTTCTTTGGGAGGTATATTAGCTGTTCTGTTTCTACCTGCTTTCTATTTCTCACCTTCAGGTCTAACATTTCCTTGTAATTCTCAGTCGCATTTTGTCTTTCGACTGTTACCTCAAACCAGAATCCCACCAGCATCAGTTTCCAGATTAAAATCAAATCTAAAACAATTTCCAATCGATATATAAAGTTAGACATATTTTAGAGTCAATTTTGAAGTTCCCGGATACCTATTGACGACCTTCCAGGAAGGGGGCGCCTTCTTCACTCTAGTATAGTGTATCCACGCATCTGATTCTTCAATTTTGATGGCTGTAAAGGTAGTCAGCAGCATTTGAAAGGGTCCTTTCCAGCGTTCTTGCAAGGTTTCAGAAGTCCACGTCCTCACATAGACGTAGTCTCCAGGTTGAAAGTCATGTACTGGATTTTCCAGGGATAGAGGTCTGTTCCACACTACTGCATTTTGGATTGCAGTCAGGGTTTTTCCTAAGGAAAGTAAATAGCTATACACATCTTGTTTTCCTTTTACATGCATATTTGGATTTGGTTCCGGAGATTCACATGGTTTCCCATAAAGTAATTCATAAGGACTAACTGATGTGCCACTTTTTGGTTGTACCCTGATTCGCAACAATGCCAATGGAAGTGCCTGAGTCCACTTTAAATTAGTTTCTTGACGTATTTTGCTAATTTGCCTTTTTAGGGCCTGATTCATTCTTTCTATCTTTCCACTGGATTGTGGCCTCCATGGTGTATGTAAACCCCAAGTAATTCCCAGAGTTTTACAGACACTTTGTACTACTTCAGCAACAAAGTGTGGGCCTCTATCTGAAGAGATCCCAATAGGGACTCCAAATCTCAGGATTATTTCTTGTAGTAACCATTTTACAACCTCTTTTGCCTGAGCGGTACGACAAGGAAAGGCTTCTGGCCATCCTGTAAAAGTATCAACCCCCACCAGAATGTACCGATACCCCTTTTGTCTAGGCAACTCTGAAAAGTGTACTTGCCAATAGTCTCCTGGTTCAGTTCCAGATTTGAGTTTACCCATTTGAACCTTTTTCTTCACTACTGGATTATTTTTCAAACACACATCACATTTTGCAGTTATCATTTTGGCTATTCCTAGAATTTTAACTGATACTACTTGTCTTTTTAAAAGGGTTACCGAAGCCTCTACGCCCCAATGACATTCCTGATGTTTTACCTGAATTATTTCTCTCATTAGAAGAGGTGGTACTATTACTTGTCACCCACCATCCAGCTAAATTTTTCCTAGCATTCAATAATTGCCCCAATTTATCATCTTCTTCTGAATGTTTAGGTTTCTCCCTTGGGAGAACTACTGGTTTGGTTGGAATCAATGCCATTTGTAACGTTGTTTCTTTCGCTGCTTTTCTGGCAGCCCTATCTGCTAAGTTATTTCCTCCAATTTCTTTTGTATTCCCAATCTGATGTGCTTTACAGTGCATGATTGCCACTTGAGTTGGTGTCTGAACTGCTTGCAATAATAGCAAATTTCATCCTGATGTTTAATATTTGATCCCTGGGAGGACAATACTCCTCGTTCTTTCCACAAGACTCCATGGACATGTACTACCCCAAAAGCATACTTTGAGTCAGTCCAAATATTCACTTTCTTCTTTTCACTTAATTCAAGAGCTCTAGTTAAAAGCAATGAGGTCTGCCTTTTGAGCTGAAGTGGTGCCAGACGATGCATTTGCCTCTATGATCGAGTTTTCAGTTGTTACCGCATATCCAGAGTATCGAACTCCATGTTCCACAAAGCTGCTGCCATCTGTGTATAACTCCCAGTCAGGATCTTCCAGTGGTGTGTCCTTCAAGTCCTCTCGACTGGAGTACACATGTTCAATGGTAGTCAGGCAGTCATGCTCCAGCTGCCCTTCTTCCTGTGTAGAACTTAGGAAAACTGCAGGGTTTACCAGGTTAGTTGTTTTTAAA
Source organism: Bubo scandiacus (assembly GCA_017315185.1). Classification (NCBI taxonomy): domain Eukaryota; kingdom Metazoa; phylum Chordata; class Aves; order Strigiformes; family Strigidae; genus Bubo; species Bubo scandiacus. The sequence continues at coordinate 14,102 of JADKXW010014430.1, forward strand.
ACCACATCATCTTGTTCCGTCAGGACCACCTGGTACTTCATCATTCTGCTCGGGGACAACCAATGTCCCCCCTTTTGTTCTAAACCAGTTATCACCATGTGTGGGACATAGACTGTTATTGTTCTTCCCAAAGTCAATTTTCGGGCATCTTGAATAAGCATTACTGTAGCAGCAACTGCTCAAAGGCAAGTAGGCCATCCTTTACTCACAGTGTCCAACTGTTTGGAAAAGTATCCAACTGGTCTCTTCCGACTTCCCATTCTCTGGGTCAGCACACCCAGTGCAAGATGTTGTCTTTCATGAACAAATAACTGGAAACCTTTGGTTAAATCTGGAAGTCCCAGGGCAGGTGCAGACATTAGAGCTTGTTTTAAATCTTTAAAGGCCTGTTGCTGATGTGGGCCCCATACAAAGGGAAAGTTCTTTTGAGCTTCATACAATGGCTTGGCTATTTGGGCTTTATTTCTGGATACCTTGTACCCGTTTAGTTCAAAAAAAAGTAAAAGTTCTATTGTTACCTTTATGCAGGTGGATCTTTCTTCTGTAGCAATCAGTATGTCGTCCACATATTGCAAAAGTAAGTGTCCAGGCTTTGGCCGTGAATCATCCTGTTCCCATACTTCAAGTTTCTTTGCCAGCTGATTTCCAAAAACAGTCGGGCTTTTTTTAAATCCTTGGGGTAGTCTTGTCCATGTCAATTGCATTTTTTGTCCTGTTCGTGGATTTCCCCACTCAAAGGCAAACGGTTTTCTGCTTTCCTTCTCCAGAGGTATGCAAAAGAAAACATCTCTTCTAATGCTGTCAACAATGTATATGGATTTGCCACTACAGGATAAATGTCCTTAACTATCTGATTCACGGCTCTTAAATCTTGTACTAACCTATATTCACCCGAAGGTTTCCTAACCGGTAAAATTGGAGTATTCTATTTGGATTCACATTCCTCAAGAATTTTATACTCCAAAAATTTGTCAATCAATTTCTTAATCCCCCGCCTAGCTTCCAGTTTAATTGGATACTGTTTAATCCTCACTGGTCTTGCGCCCTCTTTTAATTGTATTTTCACAGGTGCTCCTGTTATTACAGCCAGTAACCTGTTTTCTCTAGTTTTCTTCTCCTCTTTTGATTGTTATAGACTTTCCATGCAGCTTCCAACATCTTACTCAAATTTCTTGAATCTTCTCCCTCTATTTTCTGGAGCTTTTTCCTTATATCTGGTGCAGACTGCCCCATAAAGATCAAGGCCAGTTGCATCTGAGCTGCCTCTGTTTCCACCTTCAAATCAGTATATTTTCTGGCAATGTCCTTCAATCTTTTCAGAAACATAGAGGGAGATTCATTTTTATCCTGTCTTACCTCGTATAGCTTAGACCAATTCACAGATTCAGGCATTGCATGTCTTACCCCATACAGAACCCATTTCTGATATCGATTTAATCTCTGCCTATGCTCCCCATGGTTTGGATCCCACTGTGGATCTCCAGAAGGAAAATTTTGCTCTGAAGTTTCATCAACCGTCCCACTCATAACTGCCACTTCTGCCTGCGCCTTACCAGTCCTCAATGCCATTTGTTTCTCTATCCCGTCCAATAAATTATCCAATATCACTTGCAAATCATTCCAGTCTGGGTCCTGCATTCTAATAATTGTGTCCACTATTCTGCCTACTCTCTCGGGATCTTCCCTATAAGTCCCTGCAGCCTGTTTCCAAGCCATCAGATCCATAACTGAAAAAGGCACTTTTACATATACTGGTCTGTCGCGGGAGGATATTGGACCTGCACAACTCTATGAGAGTTATAACAAGCAAAACCGTTTATTTTTCCAATAGTACATGCTTATGCTCTCGCCAAAGCTCTTGCTTCATAATTAGCAAATCAGCAATTAGACAGCTATCAACCTTTTCTCCTATCAGCATAAGACCACTCTAACACGCGCTGTGCAGACCAATCACCTTCTTGTTCACGCGCTGTTCACGCAGCGGTAACTTCTCACAGCTCAGTACTTTTCCACAGCTCAGTGTTGCAGCTGGCCGTTGTTTGCCTCTGCCACCTTAGCACAGCTCAGCAGTTTCTTATCTTTCTCCCAAGGCCTGTTTTTCATCAACGCCTAGCTGTTTCTCAGAGGCTGTGCAAGGCTGACAGGGCGATGCCTCCCACATCTCCCCCTTCTTTGTTTTATAGCTTCACCTGCAAGACTTTATCAATTAAGGTTTAGAAAAACTTCAAAGAACACAGTATACCTAAAACAATTCTACCAAAGGCTAAAAATAAAACAGCAGTTACAGTTACTAGTTGAAAAGACTAGGACAGTCTTTGACTAAGTATTACAAAATAAGGAAGATACAGAATAGCACACTTACTTACCTGCTTGCTGTGCCCAGGCTGCTGCACATGGTGTCAGACCGGCCCCTCTGGGGTGGTGGGGCTCATGGGGCTGCCAGGTGGGGCAGTCAGAGAGCAAGAGGCCCTGTGAGCTGTGGCTCAGCCATTCAGTCAAAGGCTGGGAGGGTTCCCAGCAAGACACAGAGAAGTTGCATAGTCAAGTGTCAAACAAGACGGAAAGGAGAAATCTCAAGGGGCCCATAGGGGACTGTACAGATTTTTCTGAAGTACCAGTTGCTCAGAAGGAAGGAGCTATCCCTGCAATAAATCCTTCAATTTTCATCTATTTAACTCTGATTTTTTCTGTTCAAGAATTAGTTATTCTAGAGTGAGATCTGAAAAACATCTAGATTTATTGAATCAAAAGTCTTGGGAGGTTTTAAGTATATTCCCTTAGGGAAAATAATGCAGGCAGTTCTAGTTCACAGCTCTGCACAACTCAGAGTCCCATCACAGCATGCCAATCAGTTCAAAAAAGAAGAAAACAAAACCTGCCTTTCCAATACTGAAGGGAAAGCAGATTGTGATTGCCCAAACTGCTGTTGAGAATAAGACACAGAAAAAAAAATATTAAGAGTATTTGGACAGTGTAATCATAGTCTTTACAGTCTCTCTGAGAGACAGCTGCCAGGCCTAGCTGAGATTTTCCTTTAACACATCTGTGTGGTGCTTTCTGAAGTGTAACAAAGAGATGTTTAATGAACTCTGTATTGGGTCTGGCTGAGATGGAGTTAATTTTTCACCATAGCAGCCCTCATAGTGCTGTACTCTGTATTGGTAGCTAGAAAGGTGTTGATAACACACCAGTGTTTTGGCTACTGCTGAGCAGTGCTGCACAGCATCAAGGCAGTCTCTCCAACATTCTGCCCCCCTCACCAGTAGGCTTGAAGTGGGCAAGATCTTGGTGGGGGGACATAGCCAGGACAGCTGACCCAAACTGACCAAAGATATTCCATACGATATGATGTTTGCTGAGAGAAAGGAGGAGGAAGTGGGGGGCATTTGTTATTTACATTTGTCTTCTGGACCATCTGCTATGCGTACTGAAGCCCTGTTTCCTGGGAAGTGGCCAGACATCGCCTGCTGATGGGAAGTAGAGAATAAAATCTTCTGTTTTCCTTTGCTTCCACATGCAACCTTTGCTTTTGCTCTATTAAATTGTCCTTATCTCAATCCAAGAGTCATTCATTATATTCTCTCTCCCCTGTCCAGTTGAAGAGGGGGAGTGATAGAGTGGCTTTGGTGGGCACCTGGCATCCAACCAAGGTCAACTCACCACAGTCCTTTTTAAGGGTCATGGATTCGAGCCCCACTGGAGGCCTGCTCAGCAGATTATTTGAACAGAGATTATTTGGGAGCAGAAAAATATGAAAGAAGGTGAAGATGGTTTATGCAGGCCTCAAATATGTTGGGATATTGAGGAGTCCTCACAAAACCTAACCCTACTAATAAATCAGTGATGAGTTCATGCATGAGACTGGTTTATATAATTTCCCTGATTTATATTGACTAGGTAGTATTCTACTTAAAAGCTTGCTGTGGCTATTATACCTAGTTTCATAAGGTAAGCCTTTCATTTTGATGTTTGACAACAAACCACATACATGACTTTAAGCTGCTCATAGTAAGATTGGACATAAATATATATTGCAAGTCCCAGCTATCCCAAGTGATTCAAGAGTCTGGTGGAAAACAATAGTGCTGCAGTTTCGCTCTGTTTTTTTAAGCCTGCCCCTCCACGATTCAGCGGCGCTCAGGCCACAGAGACTCACACTGCAATGTCGCAATTAGCCTGCGTCTTCAAACCTGCCCCTCCGCGATTCAGTGGCGCTCAGGTCGCAGGGCTAAAATTGCAGGAGGCCAAACCTTCTCGGGGACATCAGTACAAACGCCAATGTGGTGGATACAAAATGTCTGTTTATTAAACTGCGTATCTTGCATATATACGCTCGCCAAGCACCTCCTTCGTGGGTGTGCCCTTGACATTACAAGCCTATCCATCACCTTACCTCGTAACAAGGGAGGGCTACAGCTATTCCTTCTGTACATCGCGAGATCTTCCGAACGCCACTCCCTACACTTCCCCCTCCCCATGCTTTATAACATCATTATTCTTGGTTGATTGTCATCATTGCGCTGTCCCAAGCGGCGATGAGCAACACCCATATGTCGGAGAACAAAACCTTAACCTTCCTAAATAATCTACGGCACTAATACATGTAAAGGCAATACAAATAGCAAGAAGCACACTACACATTCATATAATTCCCCAAATGAGCCAATCCCAACTAAGCCTATTAGTAATCTAAGCCCACACGTTGTCAAGCCACCCAAACCATTCTGGTTTTACAAAGGTGGCTGTGATGAAAACATAGCAAGATTCTGCCCCTGTATCCAGAGGAAAACAGACGTCTTCGCAGTGATGCGCTCGTGCCCACTCTCTCCAATATCATGCGTGAGTTGGCGACATGCAACCAAGGAGGGTGATCCATCACCAACACTGTAACACAAAACTCCATCTTATGTTAGATCAGGTTTTACACACCGTGCGGGTATCCATTTGATTGGGCCGTCCCTTTCCACTGCTGCGTAGCAACCTCTTTGTACTGAGCAAAAGCATTATCTCCACACCGGCTTATACCGGATTTCAGACCCATACTTATATATTACTACTGGTGGTTCCTCTCTATCACCTGTGAGCCGTAAGTAATTTAACACACACACCGCTTTTGCAAGTGATTCTGCAGCAGCCAAGCTCTCTCCCCCTTTTTGTTTTTGCAAAAGCGCTTTTAAGGTTTTGATGCGCTCTCTCCACTATAGCTTGCCCCGTGGGGGAATGTGGTATACCTGTGATGTGACGTATACCTCAGAGTTGACAAAAAGGAGCAAATTTTTTGAGAGGTATAGGCTGGTCCATTATTAGTTTCACTAATGAAATAATGTGAATAATTGTGCTAGCATCTAAGGTTACTGCACATATGGGGGACAATTATGAGATTTTGAAAGCTGGTCGAACAAGACTTTGAATCGTGGTCAAGCTAAACTTGATTATTGATAAGACATTTATTAAGAACAAGCTTTGATCTCTGTCACGGTCCACTCAGTGGACTCGTGATGGTTCGTTTGCTATGATCTCGAAAGTGCAAAATTAAGGTGACCAACATCAAAGGGGATAGCAGTAATCAAACAGTGAAACTTTTTTCTGTTGCCTGTGAAGCAGCACGCGATAGTTAGAGATGGATGAAAGAAAGGAGAAAAGTAAAGTTAAGTTTAGAGAGAGGAGGGAGAGAGGTTATAGCTACCACCGCTGATCTCACGACGTCCTAACGGTCCCGGATCCAGCTGATGCTGCGTCGTCGATCGTCGTGGTCCTTGGTGGGGAAGCTTCCGATTTTCGTTGTCCAGAAGTCATCTTTTATGCTTAGTAACACACCTTGCTCCACCTCTGCCTCAGGGGTCTCCGCCCTTCTCAGAATTCAATTATCATATCTCCGCCCTTCTCGAGCGAGGCCATAGCGCGTGCGCAGGGGGGAGTGTCTGAGGTGTGGTCAGTCTTGGAGGCGGGTAGCCTTTGACCAGGAGGTGTGTTTTGGTATTATAATGAAGCAAAGTTCATCTAAGGTTCATGATTTCTTCATCGATGTTATGGCAACAGTCGCGATCCATCTTTTTTGACAGTGGCTATGCAATTATCACTAACAGCTCCGGCTAGGCCCAGGTACTGAACAATAGCACAGCACTCTTTGTACTACACGGCTCAGGCACCGAAGAACAGCACTGCACTGCCTGCACCACACGGGTCAGTGCTCAGGAGAACAGCACAGCACTGGCTGTGCCACACAGTTCTGCATTCAGGAGCCTTTGCACCACATTCCACTCCAGGGATCGGCAACTGCGCTCCAAACAGGCCGTTGTCGGGTACCTCACTGTCCATGTCCCTGATGACAATGTTGAGACAATGCTGATCTTCTGACCGACTCTTACACCACCCCGTGGCTCAACATGGTCGTCAGGACATCAGGATCACATGGTAGTAGCATAGTAGAAGAGGAAGAAAGAAAGTAAAAGAAACGGGCAGAGAGAGAGAGAGAGAGAAGAAAGAAGGGAAGTAACAGTGATAGAACAATCTGCAAAATTAAATTTATGAAATAATTACAATCAAGGCTGTTTATATAAGAAAAGAATTAATGAGGTTTTAAAACATCAATTGATTTGGGGATATCCACATTGGATGGGACATCAAACATATTGTGTGTATTCAATACAGACATCAAACGTGTCAACCGATTCATCATTCTCCAGGTTATGACATACAATACTGCTGACAAAACCAAACTGATCAAAACCAATATCAAGAGAACCACGATGGGGTGACACAACTTGTTCAGGATGCCTGTAGCAGTAGGTGACCATCCGAAAAGTGTGTCCCACCATCTATGTTCTGCATCCTTTTGCACGCTTTCCAAAACTCGGTGTATTTCTTTCACATTGTGATGAACAGTTATTAAGGTTTTCTGTCCGTTTTCCCTAATTTTTTCCAAAATCTCAATCAAATCCTTGTGTTGTAGTAACTGCTTTACCAAAGTGAGATTCATTCCAATGGGTGCAGGCAGCAATTCATGAATCAACGTGTAATTAGATTACAAAAGTTGGTGAGATGTGACCGGGGCCGAATAGGAAAAGTCACATCCAATAATCTCAGTAAAATTACCAACACAGAAATTTGAATGATTTTTAGTCTCTACAACTACCTTGTCCATGGATAAAAAATCACAAACAGTCCTCAACCATACACAGCCTTTGCCAATGTATATGAGTGCTGTTTCAGGGTTTTCATTAGGATGAATCTTGATATGACAAATATTTTCTTCAGTATCTAGACAAATATCTTGAGCCTCAATTGCGTTGCCTTCACAGATAAATCCTTGTTGTTCTCGTACAATGCAAGATTCCAAATTGACAGTTTGCCATTTTTCATTCACCTTTCGGGCCCATACTCTATGCTCAAAAGGATAGAGTATAGTTCCGTTGTGGTTCAACCCTAATGCAATGACGGGATAAATTGGGTATATGGTAGCATTATATATAGTAAGCACAAAGATTGTGGCTGTGTTTGTGATGGGGTCATAGGTAAGGTTTACCAGGTTCCACCAGTATTGGAGTTTCTTCTCAAAATCAGTGGTACTGTCCCAAATTATTTTCCGAATTTCAGTGGGGAGAGTGCCTTCTTCACCTTCTCTTAGAATTGAGGCGGCTACCGACTGCATCCATATTTGAGCCTGGATACAGCTGAGAGCCAAAGAGAGGTTATTCTGGATCACCCCAAGTGCGTCTGCAATCAATTCATGGTCCTTTACATTTACCTTTTCCCATTTTGGTAATATATTTGACAACAGCCACTGGTTAGTCCCCAAAGCCAATAAAGATGATCGCAAAGGCTGTTGTAAGTTAGTCAAATCACTAATTGAGGTAGCCAATTTGTTCATTATTACCTCCGAATCGATACTATTTAAAACTCCCAATCCTGTTCCCAAAACACCGGTTAGGTCTCTCCGTGTTCTTCTCGTGGAAAGAGTTCGTTTTTGCAGCTAGGTTATCCATCCCTCGTAAGAAGTCTTTAGGAAGGATGAGCAAGCTGGCTGAATGCCCGAAACATTGTTTTGCATCAGCAATTCAACTCATTTGAGAGACCATGCCGGGTTAAACAACATTTCTTGTTGGCCCGTATTCCTGATTACATATGGTCCTATTGGATACACATATGGTGCTCTTAATCGTTCAAGTTCTATGTGATTTGAAGTAGCAACCTGAGTTGGAACAGTATGAACAGGAGCGGCTGTGGTTTCCTCCTGTGTTATATTTAATCTAAATTTGAAAGATACAGCTTGGTTCCTTAATTTGGTTCCTCCTAAACAAATAATGAATACTGGTCGGATTGCAGTAAACGCATACCAACAAACCTCAGCCGCACAATGGGTTTGGCCTATTCTGGATCCCATTTTTCCATTGGAAATTTCCTTGATGGTAATTTGAGTCAGGGGAGGCGGATCTTTTACATCACTTGCATTGAAGATTCTACAACCGATCTGTATCTCTTTTCCTCTTTCAACTGTCCAGGTATGGATCGAATTTGTCATTTGCCATTTGTCTGATCGAAATGTCATGTTGTCATATATTATGACGGTTGCCAAATTCATCCCCAATGGATTTTTTCCCATGACGCCTGTATGCCCAAAATAAGCATCTGTCCAAGGCCATTCTGTATTCTTTTGGTTACAGGCTAGTGGTAAGATGCAGGAAAATACTACCAATCCAATTAAGTGATTCATGGTTCATGTTATTCTTGGTGTCCCTCAGAGTTCTTCTGCAACAAGAAAGCAACAGAACTTGCCTCTCTAAGGCAAGAGAAATTAATACTAGACAGAAAACTAGAATGATGGAATTATCCAGCGAGTATTTATCCGATGTTCCTTCCCTAGAGCATCAGATGCAACCCATGAGTGTGCATTCAGTGGGGTTTTTAGTGCCAATGGTACACTTCCCACGGTGGGAAGTTCTACTAAGACAGGTTGTCCAGGGAAGTGTGCTGGGTTCCTGGAATTATCTGGTCCCTTTAATGAGGGAACTAGGGAGGGTGCCTTCGGGCAAAAGGCAGTAATTTTGGGGCATCCATTTACCCCCCATCTATCATTTACACCTTTGATAGCTTCCCATAGACGGACATCCCAATTTCCCTCCTGTGGCTTCAAAAGTCATTTTAAGAGACCATTTGTTCTTTCTACAATTCCATTGGCCTGTGGATAGTATGGAGTGTGGAAGACCCATTTAATTCCTTCGCATCGTGCCCAATCCTGTACGATTTTGGCGGTGAAGTGGGAGCCATTGTCAGATTGTATTTCTCGTGGTTTTGGAAAAATTCCAAACCATTCACGCAGTGCTTTCACTGTTTTTTCTCCTGTAGCATTGTTAAAAGCTTCGGCTTGGACTAGCCCTGATGTTATTTCCACTCCCACCAGCACAAAGCGTTTTCCTCCTGATTTCTTAAAGGGGCCGATATAATCTACCTGCCAGGCATCCCACAAGCCTTTACCCTCTCTCAAATGCAGGGGGTCATTCTCTAGGGGGTGTCTTTCGAGTCACGTACGGCACTGTTCACAGGCTGATATGCAAGTTTTACACATTTCCCTGGTGACAGGCCAGCCTCGGGCAAGGGCTTCACGATACAGATCTTTAGCTCCTGTATGTTTTCATTTTATATGCAACCATTCTAACAGATGCTCCCAATCTTCTGTGATCTGATCCTTTTGTACAGGAGCTAGTCTTGCTAATTCATCAGCTTTGTTGTTCCATTTCCCTGCTGAGCCCCCATCTACTTGATGAGAAGCTACCCATCCCACAGCAAAGTTCCCTTGGCTAGCAATGCTCAAGATTTCTTGCCACTTGTCCTTTTGCCACACTGGAATTCTGTTAACCTCCCATTCATTTTGCTCCCAGAAAGGGAGCCATTCAGTACATCCCTTAAACACTGCATAGGAATCAGTGTATATGTGGACAGGGGAAGCGGTTTGTACTTCACGCTTGAAAACCCTCCATACTGCAATTAATTCTCCTACCTGGGCACTCCCTTCTCCCTCTGTTATTATCTGTTCATCAGTAGCAGTGTGGAGAGCTACTGCCCGGTATTTCCACACTTTTCCTTCTTGCTTTGCAGAAGCGTTGGTAAACCAAGCATTCACTGACTGATAGTGGGAGAAGGGAGGGGCCACCCGAATAACTGAGATAGGTTTGTCTTGGCTGCTGTCCAGGCTCTCTGTTTCTTGGATAGCTAAGTTTTTTAAAGCTCCTTCAGTCACTGAGAAAAGGTTACAGTAGTGTTCAATCTGGGCATACCACTTTCGTACCGAGGCTCTCTGGGCCACCCTGTCAGGAGGGGGGGTCCCGCTAGAGACTGCTTTTATAACTTTGAACGGGCCTCTTAGCACGATTAGTTGTTGATGTGTGATTTTCTCCACTTCTATGAGAGCCAGGCTAACCACAAACAAACCTTTCTCCCATGCAGTATATCTCTTCTCGGCATCCTTAAAGCCACGGGAATAAAATCCTACGGGGCGGGTTGGACCCTCAGGACCACGCTGCCAAATGTGTACTGACAATCCTGTTGTGGCAAACCCCCATTCTACCTGAAAAGGGTCTGAAGGGTGGATAGGGCCAAGAGCCTGATGAGCTGTTGCCTCAAAAATTAACAATTGCATTGCTTCTTCCTGAGAAACGGTCCATTCCCATTTGGCCCTTTTTTTCAGTAAATCATAAAGAGGTCTGGCAATGATAGAAAAGTCTGGGATGTGTTTTCTCCAGAATACGAATAACCCTAAAGCATGCTGCAAATCCTTTTTTGATTCAGGCATTTTAATCTGATCGAGGGAAGTGAGGGTGTCTGGTGGGATACATGTCATTCCCCCTTTCCACCAAATCCCCAAAAACTTTACTTCTTGTGAGGGCTTTTGGACCTTTTCTGGGGGAATTTGCAAACCCAAGTTCTCTAAATGGGAGATTATGTTCTGTTGGGTTGCCCCCACCTCCTCTTCTTTATCTCCCCCCACGAGAATATCATCAATATACTGATAAAAAGCTATGCCTTCGGCTTTTGGTATTTTCTCCAGTTCTTGGGCCAAAGCGTGGTGAGCTAGTGTAGGGGAATGTTTGTATCCCTGAGGCAGTCTGATAAAGGTAAATTGTTGTCCCTCCCACGTAAAGGCAAACCGATCTCTATCTTCTGGTTGCAGAGGTATCATGAAAAACATATCTTTAACATCTATGGTTGCCATAATTGGATGAGCTTTCTCCTGAATTGTTATTACCAGTTCAGCCATGTTAGGAACCGTGGCAGTTAGGGGCTCTGTGTTAGCATTCAGTCTCCAAAAATCTATCGTGAGCCTCCACTTCCCATTAGGTTTTTTCACTGGCCACACTGGCGAGTTGAAAGGAGAATGGGTATTTATCACCACTCCTTGTTCCCGCATCTCCTGAATGACTGGTTTGATACCTTCCTTTGCTCCCAGGGGGAGGGGATATTGTTTGACATTAGTTACTTTGCTAAGCGGCAGAGGGGGTGCAGTTTAAAGCAGCCTGATGTTCAGCTGTGGTGTCCTGAAAGTCCACAACAATCCTTCTGAATTCTCCCACCCCCTTCCTTTAAGGGCATCTATTCCTAACAAGCTGGTCGGAATGTTTCCAACCACCATGATAATAGTGACCATGCTTTCCTCTCCCGGTAGCGCCAGCTTTACCGGAGCAACATTCATAACCTCTGTTGACCCTAAAGCATTCAGGACACAAACCTTTCGCTTAGAGGGAATCACCCCACACCTCTGTGCATCTTCCTCAGTCAGGGCAGAGATCTGAGCCCTGGTGTCGATTAAAAAGGTTACGGGTGCACGCTTAGGTCCTACAATAGCTGTAATCAATAAATCTCCTCTATTAGTTTTAGTGAGCTGTCAGATATAAATCCATCCTCCGTTCCCCCGCCCACTGCTAAGGAACGGAGGTTCTAGTTTCCCTGCTGACTTTTCCTGTCGCCCGTGCTCTCCGCAGGGGGGGCCGTGGGCGTGACAGGAGAGGTTTCTCTATTTGACTGTGAGTGCTGTGGGTGTTGTTTCGGACCATACCACTTTGATATTAGTTTACTCAGCTTATTAAGGGGTAAACCATCCATTATATCTCTGGGAACTCCCTTTTTAATTCCCAAAGCCCACCATTGTTGTCGAGTCAGGGGCTGTCCTCCTCCTCCCCCTGTTTTAGAGTGGGAGTGGTCAGCAACAGTGGCGTGGTCAGTGGGGGAAGTTGCAGTCTTGCTAACGGAAAGGGGTAGATCTTTAGCTCCTATTTGACGGATTCCTTTTGATTTCTCCTCCAGTGTCCTCACAGGACCATATTTTCTGCTACAATTCCTGAGCTACATCTCCCCATGTCCACCTCCTTTTATGTTTTGAGTGGGAAGGAGTTGAGCTATGATTGAAAGGTGAATCTGTGCCAGTATTGGTTTCATCTCTTCTGCCATTTATAAGGCTCTCCAGCTTTTCTACCGGGTCTAAAGATGCTATGGTTCTTTGGAGATCAATCCCGGTAGATTTGAGTGACTCTGGGAGCCCCCTTATTAAAGGAGTCATGATTTCAGGATTCACCGACAGCATCATTGGGGATTCACATCCAGGGACTAATTTCCTTTCATGTATCATTTGCAGGCAGGCTGCTTTGCGCACACTTTCTAGCAGTTGATCTACTGTGCCTGTGATTGCCAGGGGATCCCCCCTGTCTAAAGGGTTCAACCCTCCGGCCCAATAAGCAGCCCGCTGGGTTAGGGACCATGGGGCACGTCTATCCCCTGTTGTTAAAAAGACGCCGTGGCCCCAGTAACCACTTGCCTCCTTTTCATTTAACTGAATTTGGTCCCCTCCGGTCAAAGATACACGCCACACATACTCTGTTTTGGATTCTTTGGGGAGGCGCCCATATTCTCTTTTCATTTTGGCCAATTTGGTGGGAGTATATGGTATCTCTTTGGTTGTAATATGTGGGTCATTATCCTCATCATTTATATAAGCATATTCTGCTTTAATCAAAGGTCTAACTCAGGGGTTCTCCCTGAAGTGTTTCCTTGCTTCCTTTAGTTCCTTTTGGGGGTATATTTGACTTATTTGCCGAATACCTATCTCTTCCATCTTCATTTCTATCTCACTCAGTGATTCAGCAGACTTTGAAAATTCTTCTCTTAGGGCATCTTTTAGACAGCGATTTTCTTCCTCCTTTTCCTCTGTCTGCTGCTTGAACAAGCAAACTGCTTTCTCCTTTTCTACTAATAGCTCTTCCAGGTTGGAGATTGTTTTCTGCAAAAGTTGTACCAAATTTTCAAGGGATTCTATGATTTGTTTTTCATGTCTATGCCGCTTAGAGCGGTCTTCAATTGCTGCGACCAGGCTGGCTCCAAGGACTGCGCAGATTATCGCTTTGCCTTTACCTGACCGAAATCTAGCCTCATTATGTATGGAAATCACTCGCTCAGTGCATAGAATGAGTCAAGATTTGTTACTAATGGAGAGTTTTGATAACCATCTTTTTCAGTCATTCTTATTATGAAGGAGCCAAACTCACTTCGGGGAGGTACACTTAGTTACACCACAGACGCAACAGCTGCTGCGTCGCCCTTCTCTTCCCCGAGTGGCTGAAGGGACCAAATTCTACCACGGGGAGGTTAAACTTAGTTGCAGACTTTCTCGGCTTGTCCCTTTCACTTCCCCAGGTAGTTGACCTCATTTATTGAGGGCAGTTCCCCCTTTTGCACTAAGAGATCCTTGCACTTGATCCTGATAGACAGAGCCCTCAATTCGAGTTTGGGGTGCAATACACCGAGGCGTGTGTGGTGTGCGGGAATCTCAAATTGCCCCCCTTGCTTTCTGGACACCTCTCACCCTTTCGGGTGTAGGGCCAGGTGCGGCTGGAGCGAAACGTTCTTCCCCTGTTACAGACCACACACAACCTGCACCCCCCTGTCTCTCAGGATCCTGTCCGTGACACCAGTTTAATGTCACGGTCCACTCGGTGGACTCGTGATGGTTCGTTTGCTATGATCTCGAAAGTGCAAAATTAAGGTGACCAACACCAAAGGGGATAGCAGTAATCAAACAGTGAAACTTTTTTCTGTTGCCTGTGAAGCAGCACGCGATAGTTAGAGATGGATGAAAGAAAGGAGAAAAGTAAAGTTAAGTTTAGAGAGAGGAGGGAGAGAGGTTATAGCTACCACCGCTGATCTCACGACGTCCTAACGGTCCCGGATCCAGCTGATGCTGCGTCGTCGATCGTCGTGGTCCTTGGTGGGGAAGCTTCCGATTTTCGTTGTCCAGAAGTCATCTTTTATGCTTAGTAACACACCTTGCTCCACCTCTGCCTCAGGGGTCTCCGCCCTTCTCAGAATTCAATTATCATATCTCCGCCCTTCTCGAGCGAGGCCATTGCGCGTGCGCAGGGGGGAGTGTCCGAGGTGTGGTCAGTCCTGGAGGCAGGTAACCTTCAACCAGGAGGTGTGTTTTGGTATTATAATGAAGCAAAGTTCGTCTAAGGTTCACGATTTCTTCATCGATGTTATGGCAACAGTCGCGATCCATCTTTTTGACAGTAGCTATGCAATTATCTCTAACAGCTCCGGCTAGGCCCAGGTACTGAACAATAGCACAGCACTCTTTGTGCCACATGGCTCAGGCACCGAAGAACAGCACTGCACTGCCTGCACCACACGGGTCAGTGCTCAGGAGAACAGCACAGCACTGGCTGTGCCACACAGTTCTGCATTCAGGAGCCTTTGCACCACATTCCACTTCAGGGATCGGCAACTGCGCTCCAAACAGGCCGTTGTCGGGTACCTCACTGTCCATGTCCCTGATGACAATGTTGAGACAATGCTGATCTTCTGACCGACTCTTACAAACCCTAGACAATAAGCAGAACATCCTGGACCATAAAAGGAAATGTCTGGAATTACTTAACTTGGCAACGAAACTAACTTTTGAGTGCCCTGAAAGTAAACTACCTTCATTATAATACTAAAAAACACATCCACAGGTCAAAAAGACCCCTGCCCAGGTTAAGACCCTTCCCCTTGTTACTGTAAAAGCTGGCAGAGGAACACTCTAAGACTCGTTTTGGAGTGTTAGCAAGCAGGCATTCTTTATTACAGCGCTTGGGTGCACAATAGCTTCACAAAATGTGAGCACACACCAGATCTATAAGTGGCAGCCAATATACAGTGATATTATGCATATTCATAACTTTTCCAAGAAATTAGTTACATATGCATTAGATTTCCTGGAACTAATTACAATATCTGCATCCTAATTATGCATGCACTTTCTTGCTGGGTGGTGGTCTTGAGGGGTGCCTGGTGGTCGTTGGCAGTCTTCCTCACCATGTCTGCTGGTTGACCTCAGTGCTCACACATGCTCATAAAGGTCTGTTTAGGAGGTGTTGTGCAGCTGTGTTGTGTCTTGAGCTGGTTTGTTTTAATTTGTCCCATCCTTGTTCCTGTTATCTTCAAGAATAGGCCCCGACTGTCTTATTTATTACTGTCTCAAGTGCTAAGGCTTGGACAACCGGCCCAAGCCACGGTTGACCTATAGATGAATCCTGTATATTTTATAACTGATAACCATTGTGCTAGTAAGTATTGTACTAAGTTATAACAACCCACTTATGCTGGTGTAAAAAGTGCTAAAGCATTGAAATACTGCAGCCTGAACAAAAGGCCCCGAGCTGAAGCTGCTAACTTAGTATGTAATCATTAACAAAGTATGTAAGCTCGCTAGGGAAAGATGCAGCTTAGACAGAATATAATCGGTAGTGAGGATGAAATGCTGAGAGAATGTATCCAACTTCCCTTGTTTAGCCTTGTTCAAGGCTGAGAACCCACGTATTTGGCCTTGTTAGAAACCCCCTTTGTTTCCTGCCCCGAGCCCTGGCCAGGCTTCGGGTGGAATCCAACAGGAGAATGAAACCAGAGATTTTCCGCTCAAAACAAAGGTGCCAGCTATTCTGGCTTGTCGTTCTCTGGTATATAAGGCTGGACCCGCTCACAGCGACTTTGGAAGCCTCACCTATGGGTGGACGCCCCGTGTAGGATTTCCCACTTGCCGGGACAGGCTCTCCAAATCCTCGCTGTAACCGGGGCTGCCCAGCATCTGCGGGTCTGGATGATGGTAACATATGCAAGTGGTGATGCATCACAACTCAGCAGTTTCTTATCTTTCTCCCAAGGCCTGTTTGTCATCAAAGCCTAGCTGTTGATTCAGAGGCTGTGCAGGGCTGACAGGCCGATGTCTCCCACATCTCCCCCTTCTTTCTTTTATAGCTGCACCTGCAAGATTTGTTTCAGAGCTTTATCAATTAAGGTTTAGAAAAACTTCAAAAAACACAGTATACCTAAAACAATTCTACAAAAAGCTAAAAATAAAACAGCAGTTACAGTTACTAGTTGAAAAGAATAGGAGAGTCTTTTTCACCATCACATTTCCAGGACATTGGGATACACTGGGTTGACTGAGGACCACAGCTGATTTCATTTAGCCGGCATGTTCTCATATGGCACAGTTCAGCACTCTCGTCAGACCCATCCTCGCAGTCCGGATCCCCATCACACTGCCATCTGTTAGGCACACACTGACCACTGATGCACACAAAATCAGATTCAGTACATGTCTTCTTCACACAAGCACTCTCATCGCTGCCATAAAGCATATGACTAAGTGCTACAAAATAAGGAAGATACAGAATAGCACACTTACTTAATGGGGTATTAATATTCAGATCCGCAATTGCTGGGGAACCCTGGATGCAGCGAGAATTCAGAGTCCCCTTCCTCACAAACTGGAAATCCTACGCGATGCGTCCATCCGTAGGTGAGGCATCCAACATCGCTGCAAGCAGGTCCAGCCTCCAAATCAACAGGCCAAAATAACTGGCAATTTTCTTTGAGCGGAAACATCTGATTTCATCCTCCTGTTGGGTTCCACCCAGAGCCTGGCCACCACTCAAGGGGGAAAACCAAGGGAGTTTCTAATAAGGTTAAACACTTGAGTTCTTAATTCTTAATATTGATAAACAAAGGAAGTTGAATACACACATTCTTATGGCATTTCATCCTTATTAATAACTACATTTTGTCTAAGCTACATCTTTCACTAGTGACTAGTAAGCCTATATATTTCATCAAGGAGTTGCAATTACTGTCAGCATTTTCTCTTAAAAGAGTTGGCAACCGTAGTGTGATTAAGGACAGAGATAGTGTATTTTGTCCTATTGCAGTAGCAAGCATTACCCAGACATTCTGCTTAAATGCTCAGTCGAAGAGACCGCAAACTGTCGGCACAGGGGCACCCACAGCACCCACAGCCGGCTCCTGAGTGTCCACCAAAAGCTGCCTCTCCCGCCTCAGGTGTGGTCGCACACACCTTGCCGGTAACCACCGGGGACCGTGACCTGTGGAGACACAAGCATAACCTCTTCCCCAGGTTATTAAAGGATCTGGTCCTTCCCAGTTACCAGGTTTTTTGCTAACACTTGAGCCTTGCCCTGGACTTCTTGTTGATCTGGTATCTGCGATGAGAAGTGATGCAATATTGGTGGCACCTGTGAGGCAGGGGAAATGTTTAAAAAGTTCATGACATATAATGCCTTATTTAGCCTTTTGTCAGGTGTAGATAAATATCCTCCATCTCCCCCTTTTTGTTGTTGCAATAGAGGCTTTAGCGTGCCATGGGTACGCTCCACAATGGCCTGTCCGGTCGGTGAGTGGGGAATGCCGCTCAGATGCTTGACTCCCCACTGTATGGCAGGACGCAGACACTGCTCCAGAAAAGGTACCAACAGACACATGTACATATTTTAACGTTCCAAATGCAGCAAAGTGAGTGACATAAGATTGCCATAATTCTGAGGAGGTGAGTCCCCGAGGGTTGACACCACTAGCTGTTGAAGAGAGGGAGTCCTTCTGGTATTCAGGGCAAGTCGCAGTGATGTCTTTAGCCTGACGCCTTGATAAAGAAAACTGGTTTTGTATTGCCCTGGCATTTTGGTGGAAAAAATGCATGTGAAAGCCGAGCTTGCTCAAAGACATTTGTATTAGCCACTGTAACATGTGCAGAGTAACCGGAACAATGATACACACAGGATTCGGACCAGCAAGTAATAACAGGCGCTGCCTACCTTTCATGATCAGTTTGGCAAACTTCTGGACGAGTAGTGACCGTCTTGTGCATTTGGTGTCACAAAACAAAATCAAAACAAACCAAAAAAAATCCATTCAACAATAACAAGAGGGTCACTAAGTGTTTCATCCCACTCAAACAGCAGAGCATAGGGCTGCCCTGGAGGGTTAAATAATACCAGTTGATACGGATGGCCGGGCAGACATCGCGATGCTTGTCTTTCTGAGATGGCGTTAGCCACACGGTGGAGATCTTGTTTCACTTTCTCTGAAAGTACTCTGGGTGATGTCAGTGAAGGATCTCCTCGCAAAATATCAAACTAGCTATGCAGATCATCATTAGTTAGGCCCAACAACGGCCGTATCCAATTTATGGCTCCCAACAGTTTCTGTCAATCATTTAAAGTATTAACATCAGTTTTAAGTTTAACCTGTTGCGGGACAATGGTCTGTTCCCAAATTCTCCACCCCAGGTACTGCCACGGTGATGATCTCTGTACCTTTTCAGGTGCTATTTGCAACCCCATTTGAGATACTGAGTCTTTGGTTAAAGCAAGAGCCTTTTCCATCATCTCCTGTGTTTCTGCTGCTATAAGGATGTCACCCATATAATGATATATAACAGCCTGGGGGACCTGCATTCTAACAGGGCTCAAAGCCTTTGCAACAAATCACTGACACATCGTAGGACTATTTTTCATGCCTTATGGTAAAACAACCCAGCGGTACCGTCTTGCAGGTTCACTAACATTAATACTGGGAACAGAAAAGGAAAATTTGGGTGCATCATCCAGATGCAAGGGAATGATAAAAAAAAATCAGTCCTTTAGATCAGTTATTACAAGATGCCGGTTTCGGGGAATCATTGTTGGGGAGGGCATTCCTGGCTGTAACGTACCCATATCCTCCATGGCATCATTAATGTGTCGGAGATCATGTAAAAGTCACCATTTACCACTTTTCTTTAAAATAACAAACACCGGGGAGTTCCAAGGACTGGTGGTAGGTACGATATGTCCTGCACTTAATTGTTCCTGAACTAAATCATTAAGGTGGCACAACTTTTCCATTGGCAAGGGCTACTGACCCACCCACACAGGTGATTCTGTTTTCCAGGTTAGTTTCAGGGTGGGTTTCAGGGTGGGTTGTGCTGCAGTGGCAATTAAGACAAATTTGATCCAATTTGAGTTCCCCATCGAGCCATACAGTCACGACCCCATGATGTAATAGGGGTTTCCAATATAAATGGATGAATATTTGCTCCCTGGTTTTCTGGGCCACTTACATGAATGAGATCTTTGCTTTGAAATGTTACAGCATGACCACCAACCCCGAAAAGCGCTTGAGTTACCCGAGCTAACGGCCAATCTGCCCGCAGATATTACGGTCACATCCGTGCCAGTATCTAAAATGCCTGTCAGTTCAACAGATTCTTCTGCTTTAGTGAGGGCACATTTTACCAGAGGTCGACCTTGTGTCACTGTCTGAGCCCAAAATATTTGAGGAGTACCTGCTGATCCAAATCCTGAGTCACCCCGGCTTCTCGGCATACTATTAGGGGGAGCTGCAGTAATAAACAAGCTGAGCAATTTTTGACCCTTTTGTTACTGAACACGGGGGTCCAGGGGTCCAGGCCATAATTCTGATTTCCCCTTCATAATCGGCATCTATGACCCCTGGTAAAACGAACAACCCCTGTAAGGTTGTAGATGATCTTCCTAGTAATAATGCACTTTTTCCATTTCCCAGCGGTCCATGTACTCCTGTTGGTATCAAGGATACCGTGGTATCTAATGATGTTACTGACTCGGAGGCTGCCAGGTCCACGCCTGATCGGTATCGACTAAATTATTGTAAACCACCACTGATTGCAATATTTGATTAGTGTCTTTTTGTTCACACTTGCGCCTGGAGGTCCCCCTATCTTCTTCCAGCGTTTTAAAATACAGCCTAGGGGACTCTTTTTGACTATTCCCCCACTCTGGCTGCTTCCCATCTCGTCTACTTTACCTTAAAACGCTACCCGATAAGCTGACAATATCCCCCTCAGGCAGATGGTACAAGGGTGCACTCTCCCCACAGAGTACGCACCTAAATTCAAGACAACAATGAACACAGAATTACTGCCTCCCGCTAGAGGAGATATCTCACCTATGACACTTCAAACACTGAGCCCGAACTAACAGGCAGCACCAGTGACCCAGCGGGCGGGCACTAGGGCGCTCTGTACTAAGGAATGTTCCCTCGTCCTGCACTACCCCCCACTGGTACAGAGTCTGCCCTGCGCTTCGTTCCTCTGCGGCCGCTTCCCTCGCGGGATAACGGAACTGCGGGTCAGAGAACTCCGCACTCCGCAGCTGCAGCTGGGCTGCGCCTCACACCCGCAGAACAGTCACACACCCACACAAAGGGGCCCTGACACTTATTACTCACACAACATCAAATGACAAATACTACAAACATCGAAACACCATTAAGAATATATAAAGCCATTGCTAGTTGATTATGTGGTGTATCCAGAAAATTCCCCCTTCTTTGTTTTTAAATCAAGGCCTTTAGTGCACTGACCATCAGAAAGGTTTAAAGTTAGTCCTTTTAGAATGGACAAGGGACTCTGCATCACAGTATCAGCACCTTCTGTAAAAACTGCCGCTTTTGGTGTTTGGGGGAGGCGGGACGGATGATTGCGTGGTGCCAGATGGCCGTAGGATATGGCAAATCTATCCCCAAGGAGATCTGTGAAAGTCAAAGGAAACCATAGAAAGCCTTCCCCATATGTAACTGCTGGTTAAAATGGAGTATGTGTATGAGGACGATAACGATGACTGTCCTCAGGCTGTCACCAAAGAAGTCCCATTTGCAGCAAATGAATTAGCAAAGTTGAGAAAAGATTTTGCAAGGACTCCGAAGGAATCAGAGACAGAGTATGTGTGGAGAGTATCTTTGTCAGGAGGGGATGGAATTTTGTTGTCAGAAAAAGAAGTGGAAGGATATTGGGGTCTGGGTGTGTTTCTAACTACTGGCAATTGCCAGGCCCCATGGTCATTAACTCAGAGGGCTGCCTATTGGGCCGGAGGGCTGAACCACTTGGACAGGGGAGATCCCCTTGCCATAACAGGTACGGTGCATCAGTTAGTGGAAAGCGCGCAGAAGGCGGCTTGCCTTCAGATGATGTATGATCGGGAGCTCAAGCCCCACCAGGCTTCCCCAATGATGGTGCCCGTGGACCCAGAGAGGATGACTCCCCTCATTCCAGGACTTCTTGACTCCCTAAAACCCTCTGGTATTCAAGTACAAGGGAAGATTCAAAGCACCCCTGAAGGTGAGGGGGGAGGAGGAGGATGGATGTTTGTTAGACAGCTCACCGAAACCAAACAGGGTGATTTATTGATTACAGGAATAGTAGGGCCCAGGCAAACTTCGGTGACCCTTTTGGTAGATACTGGAGCCCAAATATCTGCACTTACTATCGCAGATGTCATCTTATGTGTAGTCAAACCTTCAAAACAAAAATTATTAGTGGCACTTGGCAATGTCCAACCGCAGGCGGTTGTATCTGTAAGCTTGCGATTACCAGGGGAGGAGTTACTGTAGTAGTGGGTGATTTCCCACTCAGTCTCCTGGGAATCAATGTTTTAAAGGGAGACAATTGGTTTTTCGTTTCCCATCACTGGATGTGCTGTTGTTAAGACGTGCACCAGCCCACCCTGCTATGGCAATGATTGATGTCAAGGATATATTTAGTTGTTTTTTTTTTTTTATTGTCCCTTTACAACCCGAGGAACAAGATTGCTTTCCCTTCACCTGGGAAGGACAGCAGCACAGCATTCTGTCCAAAAGCTCCAATTATCGTGCCAGCCCCACATGGCCCTGACCACTCCAGAAATCCATCTCATTTTCCAGGACAACTTGTCTTGGTCCAACTTCCCACAGCGGGTGCAGTGCCACTGGTGTTGGACAAACCCCTTGCACTGGTTTGACCTTGGCTAAATGCCAGGTACCCACCAAGTCGCTCTATCACTTCCTCCCCTTCCCCTTTTTTTTCTCAACAGGGCAAAGAGGGGAAAGAAAATAAGATAGGTAAAAACAAACAACCCTTGTGGGTAAAACAAAAGCAGTTTTAATATAAGCAAAGCGAAGCAAAGGTCCGTGCACGGAAGCCAAAAAAAGAAAACAGATTTATTCTCTACTTCCCATGAACAGGCGATGTCAGGCCTTCTCAGGAAGCAGGGCTCCAATACGCGTAGTGGTTGCCTCGGAGGACCAAGGGTGACCCCACCCCCTTCCTCCTTTCTCCCAGCTTTATACTGAGCAGACGTCATATGGTCTGGAATATCCCTTTGGTCAGTTCGGGTCAGCTGTCCTGGTTGTGTCCCCTCCCAAGATCTTGCCCACCCCGTCCCACTGTGGGGGGGG